>BPLR01011075.1:0-110421 GCA_021605095.1 Caerostris extrusa | reverse complement strand
TGCATTCATCAGAGAAATAATGCAGAGAAAATAATTCTTACAAAGATAATAAAAAAATAATGCATACATACTAAGCGGGGAGAAATAGATAATTTTGACTACACAGTGAACAAATGAGGAAAAAAAAAATAATGCATTATAAGTAAACTTAAGAAAATAAATATTTAGTAGTCTTTAACTTATTAAGAAGTTTCGTATTCAAAGTGGCTAAAAATTTCATTAAAAGTTCTCTTAATTCTCTTTCAAAACAAATAAAAATATTGAAGAAATCCTTGAATTGCAAAAAAACTAAACTAACAAATAACTTGATATACTTGATATAATGATTTAGGAAGAATTATTCGATCACAAAGAAAATGAGACTGATTAAGTTTCCAATATGATAAAGAAATAGAAAAACAAGCACATGATATGAGGAAGACCATATCGGTAATACGAGGGATAACTACATACCTGTTTAATCAAATAAATAAGCAAAGTTAATTTATTTATGTCTAACTAATTTTTTGAAATATTTAAGATCAAATAAATGTCATATATAACATTTATCTATCTTTTTTCTTGAAAATGTTTTCCTTTTAATTAAGTTCTTATATTATTTATGCACAAAAAATTATAAACTTTTTGCACAATTTTATAAATATTTAATCCTTTTATATAAAATATAATTAACACATGGAACTTTTAAAACAGAAAAGCAGTCTAATAAGAAGATAAAAGTGTTTCTATTCCCCTCCAGACACGAGTTACGATGGAAAGCAATCTATCTCTTTATTAACTTTTACCTATAGGTACCTCCCACACTCTATTGTAGTAGAGGCTAACTAGTATGTTAAATATTTGAAAACATCATGCTTATTTCTATTTGTCCTAAATAGGATCTCTTCTTAAAGGAATATAACAAGTCTGTATTTTATCAGAGTCACTTAGAAATTAAAATATTGTATTGGTATTTAAAAATAAAGAAAATCTTTTCTTCGGCGAATAAGAATCAGAATTATCCAGAAGTACAGATGTACAAATAATGATAAAAATATAAACATATAGCCACACAACAGCTATGGTACACATACATGGACGTAAGTTTATCTCATCAGTGCCGGAAGGGTCCTAAAACAGAGCTAAAATATTGAACTAAAATTGATTAATATTAGGATATGGTGTCCCTTATAATGACACAACTCTCAGAACATGAATTCATGTGGGAAAACATTTTATGAATCCCTAGGCCCCAATCCCTGCGACAATGTTGTTTTCAACCCCCTGATAGTTATGGGAGGAGTGAATGTAAAAATGCAGTTCAGATCTTATTCCCATATACGTTATAACATTCACAGAATCTCTGGCATGTAGCACTGTTGCGCATATATAACATGATACTTGTTCAGACCATTAAACATTCATTGCTATAGATGTCTCTTTCTCTGACTTTATTCCAGGTTCTCTCCTAGTAAACATACGTAAAGATTCAGGGATTAGGTTGAACTGGGACTCAGTACAGACTCCAAAACAGATGTTCTCTGTAGAATGCTAAGCAGACTCTCCTGTGAGTGGAAGTGAGAAAGATGCAAGCAACAGTTTCCTTTTAAATAGATCTCTCTCATGTAGCCTTCTTAAACAGAAACTCTTGAATCTCGGAATCTGGTGATTGCATAAAGGTCACAGGAGAGTTGGTAATTTTTTGAATTCCTGTAACCTCTCCATAAGCGGCGAGTATAGATCTTTTTTTTTATCACCGTGCCTTTATGGCAAATTTACCCAAGGTTTCTGTCTATGGAATCAATATCATTAAGCTGTTTCTACGCTATATGTTAAAAGCAGGACTCATGGCGTTGCATTAAAGTTTCTAGTAATCTAAATTTGAGTCTACGCTGCTTCCAGTCCTTACAAAATTCACCAGCTCATTTAATTATCCAAACATGGGTGATTAATCAATTAACCTGTTTGCTTTTGAATTTCCCCAAATGCTGTAAACAAAACTACGAAATTCGATGAAACGTGTCAGCACTGCAATTGTCTCCTCTACATGCACCGCCAACATGCACGTTTAGGTTTGTGTATGAGTATGAAATTTTGCATATTTGTTCGGGAGTATTAGTTATACATTCCACTCAATATCCTTCAAGAAATTCATCAAAATATGCAAATTACCTGAATTTCAAATACCAGCATAATAAATTAATCCTGAAACTGTGCTGCAATAGATTTGACATTCATTTTATCCGCAAATTGCTTGGTGAATAATAAAAAAAAAAATGTAAACATTCATTTGTGGTATTATAATTAATTAAACTTAATCTATTAGCTCATTTCGTTAAACATTTATAGTTCCCTTGTAAATAATTAGTGTATTAAATTAAATTAAAAGACTGTACTCATAGTGAACTGAATATAAACTAAATTAATCGGTTTTAAATGCAATAGTGAGTACATAATCGCAACGAGATAATTACTCTTAAATGTCATTTACTCTATCCTTAGTAAACATGGGACTTTATTCTGTGAATTCCTTAACACAGAGGCCATTACCGTTTCCCTGTTTGGACAGGAACATGGGATTGCGGGGTCTATGGGAAGTAGAAAATCAGAACAAACTTCCCAGAAATCTTGCAGAACACACAGTGGGAACATGTTAATTCCTTTGGTTAATACGAGTACATTGAGTTTTATTTCCAAGATCCTTTGTAGGCTACAGTATTTTATGAGATAGATTCAATGGGCAATAGATTCAGTGTTAGTAATTTAATATGGTTGCAATTTAATATACTTAATATACTTATTTTTATTTTGTTTTACCAATTAAATTTAAAATTTATAAGACAAATATTAGAGTAAAAATGGCTTAAAATATAATGAATCCTCTTTCCTTTCCTCTTGAGAATAAAGTTATAAAATACCGTAGAAATACAAGAAAAGGGTAAAAAAGCAAAACGCATTTTTCCAAAATTTTTTTAACACTCAATGATGAATCTTATTACGTTTGGTTTGTACAATTATTTTTGGTTTTAAATTAAGTACCTCCGAATTACATGCTACTTATTTTTATCAAAGTATTTACTCCATATCATTGAATTTTTTTAATCAAATTTTAAAAGATTCACCATTATTAAATATAGGATGTTCCTAAAAACTTATATTCAAATAACTATTTAATTTTTAATAATTTATTATTATTTAAAATTAAATTTGTAGATCATTTGTAGTCTATAGTATTTTATGAGATAGATTCCTATGGGCAATAAATTCAGAGTTAATATATGGTTGCAATTTAATATGCTTAATATAATTTTTTTATTTTATTTTATCAATTAAATTTAAACAATAGTTATTATTAAATACAAATATTACATTTATTATTTTTTACACTAATATTTGTAATACAAATATTAGTGTAAAAATGCTGGAAAGAATAGAAGATTCATTTGATTTTATCTTGAGAATAAAGTCAAAATAAAAATTACAAGAAAATTGAAAAGCAGAACAAGTTTTTCCAAATTCTTTCTAACGCTCAATGGGGAATCTCATTACATTTGGTTTATTTGATTATTTTTGGTTTTATATTAAGTACCTCAAATTAGATGCTGTTTATTTTTATCAAAGTATTTACTCCATTTTATTGCGTTTTGTTAATCAAAATTTAAAGATTTACCAATATTAAATTAGAATATTTGTAAAAATTTATGCTCAAATAATTATATAATTTTTATTAAGGGATAGTTGTATTATTATTTAAAGATGAAATTTATTTGAATGAAACCTTTGTAGATCCCTTTTGTAGACTATAGTATTTTATGAGATAGATTTCTATGGTCAATAAATTCAGTGTTAGTAATTTAACATGGCTGCAATTTAATTTACTTAATACAATTTTTTTTATTTTGCTTTATCAATTAAATTAAAAAAAAATAATAATTATTAAAAATTTTAAATTTGCAAGATAAATAATAGTGTAAAAAAACGACTTGAAATAAAAGAGGATTCATTAGATTTTATTTTTGAGATTAAAGTCTGATAAAATACGGCAAAAATACAAGAAAATAGAAAAAGCAGAACAAGTTTTTCCAAAATATTTTTAACGCTCAATGAGGAATCTTATTACATTTGGTTTATATGAACATTTTTGGTTTTAAATCATGTACTTCAAATTACATGCTGCTTATTTTATCAAAGTATTTACTCCATTTTAGTGTGTTTTAATAATCAAATTTAAAATATTTACCAACATTAAATATCTTATATTTGTAAAATTTATATTTCAATAAATGTATAATTTTTATTAAGGGATAATTTATGTAATTATTTAAAAATTGAATTTATTTGAATGGAACCATTGAAAGGATTTTGTTTAATAATATTTAATAATACAAAATTATGATAATAATATTTTGTGTTAATAATATTCTTGTTAATAATATTTTGAAATAATACACAAATTATACCATGTGTAAGAAGAAGTCTAAATTATCGTTCTAGTAGGTGAAGTTCACTTGACAATAAATTTAGTGATGTAATTAACAGTGTTGGCGAGGAATTTATGAGGAATTTTACTTCTGAGAAACCAAACATTTGCCATTAGAGAACAACTAGGGACCTTCTAGATAAATTTTCGAAAATTCTATGAAACATTAAAAAAAAACTTCAATTTTTTGACATGATTTTACATTTTATCGGATTTAACTTGGAGATTATTTATTTCAGAGATTTTATTACAAGTGATTTGCGCATTTTGCTACTTATTTTGCTTGTCAAATGCAATTTTAATTCGTTTGCAAAATCGATTTTATTTCATCTGAAAGATCATACATGAAAAAATTATTATTACAATTTACTACTACCATATAAAATAGATTTCATCTAATAGTAAAGGAACATTTCCATTGAATTGAATATTAAAAATCAATCTATCTTCATTGAAAATCAATTGGCTCTTTTTTATTTAAAAAGTCATAAATCTAAAGATTCTCAAACTATATTTCAATATCCACTTAAAAACGTACGCTAAATTTACTGATAAAGCCAATGAGACAACAAGCGCGCTTTTGAAGGAAAATTTTTAATATTTAAATATAAATTTTACGAATGTCCTATATTTAATATAGGTAAATCTTTAAAATTGATTAATAAAGCGCAATAAAATAGAGTAAATAATTTTCATTCATAACAAAAACATATTAAAATGTTGCATAAATTAGGTGTCCGGTTAAAATTTATTCTTTCATTCATATAAATTTCGTTTTGATTGGCGATAATAATAAGCGAAATAACTTTACATGTGGGCATTTAATTGAAAAGAAAATCATATTTTATATATCTCTTTACTTTAATAAATACCATTAATATTTTTACATCCAGATTATAATGCATTATATTACTTCCTTCAAAAATTTTCAATTTTTGCAGGTATCTGAGGAAATTAAATAATATTTTAGTATAATAAATATTGCAGAATTTTTAGGAAAGTATTTATGAAATTTTTCAAAGAAACATTGAACACAACTTTCAGACAGATATGTAAGGATGTTATATTTTAAAATAACAAATTAAATTATGTTATGTTATGTTACTGTTTAAAAATGATTTGAAATTTCAAAATACATAAATTATTTTAATATATAGTAAGAAATAAAAGTTTTGAAACAATAAATAACACAGCTATCGATGGCAAATTTAAATACTTCTATAAAAATGCATGAAGCGCTTTATACATTTATATTGAAATATTATTTAATGATTTATAAAATATTAAAATTACAAGTATTGAAAAAAATTTATGAAATTTGGCGTTTTATAATCGTGTGAAATATTTTTGTTATAATTACGTATGGGAATTATTATAATTACCTAAGGGTAAAATAAATTTTAATTAAAATTTACTAATATCTTGTTATGTCAATTATTTTAATATCTATAAATATATGAAACAATACTCAAGGCAGAACATCGCCAGTAAGCAAATATTGATAATATATGTTAAAAATAGAATTAATTATGCAATTGTTGATGAGACATGTTTATCTTAAACATTAAATTGGATTGAATCTAGATATTTTTAAATTTCAAATATAAAAATAACTAATTATAACATGAAAAATTCACAATCTACACATTTTCATTGTTATGTTTATTAGAGTCAATTTATTAAGATAACTGAAGCAGGGAAATTAAATCTGTTTACTGATGAATGGTTATGTTATTGCGAGTTTAGATATTGAACAAAACTATATACTTCAACTTGCAGGAATACCTTTTGAAATAAATGTAAATGTCAATTTTGAATGTATAGAAATATACAATTATTTAAAAAAGAAATAATATAGAAAATATTCGAATATTTTAAATTTAATAAAATCATGAATAAAAAAAAAAAAACGCATTCATTTAATATTCCGAATTTTATTGAAGAGACTTTATATTTACTTAATACTGCTTTAATTTAAAACAAACATGGTTTCATGTTTGATAAATGAAGCCAAAAATGAAAACTTTACTTCGAAATCTTCTGAAATTAATGAATGTAGAGAATTATAAGCTTGGAGCTAATAGTATTGTTCTTGTTGACATAATAATTCCCAATGAAAACTGCAAATGTGATTTTTCATTTAAGTTAATTAATAAATAAGTCTGCTTCATCGAATATGATGTTTTAATTATTATATCATATTTATAATTTATGCATCTTTTGAAACATTGAACTTAATTTTCATTAGCAAATTAATATGAGAACAACTTTAACGACAAAATATAAACTCTTACTTCCTGATCGAAGAAGCTTTTAAGGAGGGCAGAAGTTATGTTACATTGAAATTAAAGAAAAATAATCTAAGAAAAATTTTAGAAATTTGTTCCATGATTTTCAATAACTACAGAAAAAATCCCTAAATTTTTCCCATATCTCCTGTTTGCTTATTTATCCTGTTAATAAATTTCTTAATTTAAATAGCCATTAATTTTTTTGTGTCGATTTGGTTTGGTTTGTCACTCTACGGTCATTTTGTGCACACTTTAGGCTAATTAGACCCGGACCTACATTTTATTACAGTTACGGATTACTACAACACCACACATCACATCATTGTGCCTGAGTTGAATTGCCCCTTTGCAGTTTGGGAATGATGTAGGGTGAGGAGAAGTCTGATTGGGCTCTGTGACTCTCTACGGTCATATGAGATGGTACCTACGGTTTAAAGAGGATTCCGAACCACTACAAACATTCATAGCACCGTCGGGTCTCGAACTCGAAACCTGTGGTTCCGAGCGCCAAAGCGCTAACCATTCGGCCATCAGCCCCCTACAGTAACGGATTTCGAACCACTAGCAAACATCCATGCCACAGTCAGGATTCGAAGCTAAAGCTTGTGGTACCAAAGGCCAGAGCGCTAGCCAATTGGCCATAAGGCCGCTTTTTGGTATTGAATTTTTAAAGATTTTATACTAATTTTCATGTGATAAAAAAAAATATTTCTATTAATAAATTCTCATAAGAAGTTTCCCATTAGAAAATTAAGTTTTGACAAATAATGGCGTCTCTGGTCCGATTACAGATTTCGAGGGGATGACTGTGTTGTATAACGCGAATGAATAAGAATGATACTTAGTAGAAAAAAAAATTATTAAGAAAAACATTCTGTAATGAGAAGCCAATATTTTAATTTATATTATAAAACATTTAAAATGCGATGTTTAAACTATCAAGTAAAAAAAACAAGAACAAAAAAAAATTTTCATTAAGAAATGAAAGTGTGAATCAGAAAACAAAATGTCCTTGTTACCAAATATTTTTGTGTTTTACATAAATTAATCCCAGAGTTTCACCGAAAACCTCGTTGGGATTGATTTTTTGTGACCGCTGTTATATATACACTGTAAGGCATGGTAATGTGAGAGGCCACTGTCAATTAAGTGTGGAATGAGACAATCAATTAGCTAGTGTAACGAGAGTCACTTGTCAATTAGCTAAGGTATGGGAGTATCATTTAACTGGTATAATCCAGAGTCACCTACTAATTTAGAAGTAAAAAAATGTCTAGGACCTTCGCAAATTCCATAAACTCTGATTTCCTATTATTTAACATATTACATTCTCTTCTATCCTGTATTATTGGTTTATTTGTATAATTTATTTTCAATTATCTAAACTCTTTTACACAATAATTATTTTGATCTGATATTACCTATTAGAAATAAAACAATTCATGCAGTAAGAAAGTTATATCTAACTGTTTACACACTTTGTGAATTAAAAGAATGAGAATATTTTAATATACTTTTTATACTCTGTAAATATATTTACACAGGGTTTTACGGATATAAAGTTTTGATTACTTTTCAAATAAGAGTAGCTCAGAAGGCACTACCTTTGTTATCCTAATTGTTAAATTGTTTAAAGTAATATTTACATAATTGTTAAATTGTTTAAAGTAATATTTACATTACATGCATTGAAGATAGTAAATTAAAAACAAACAATGCATAACGGGAAAACAGTTAAATAAACAAGAGTTAGTTTACTTTAGAAAAATTATAATACTTGAGATGAAAATAAAAATGAAAATAAATAACCCATTGAAATGAATAGAAGGTTGAGTTGAAAATTCATTGAAATAATTTTGGATGACAAAGGGATACATTTCAAATTAAATTTTAAAATAACCACATTATCAAATTCAGACTTGTTTATTGCTGTATTTTTAATGAATTAATACATTAAAACTCATTTATGAAAAAAAAAAGCAAAAATATTTTTTTTAGAATATTACAACAGTTAAATAAACAATAATTTATTATTTAAGAAAAATTACAAAACTTGATATGATAATAAAAAGAAAAATAAGTAATATATTGAAATGAAAGGAAGGTTTAGTTGAAAATTCAGTGAAATTATATTTGATGATGAAGGGATACATTTTAAAATAAGTTTTAAAATAATAAAATTATCAAATTAAGACTTGCTTTTTATTGTATTTCTAAAAAAATTAATACATTAAACTCATTTACAAAAAAAAAAAAAAATTAATATTACAAAACTATCTGTTTTAATTATAAGTATACAATAAAACAATTATTTACGAAACACTTGGAAATCAAAATAACTATTCTTTGAAAATAAAATTCTTTTCTTTTTTTATAATAGTGTTTTGTAAACTTAACTCGTTTCTCATTTAACTTGGCATGTAACTTACTATTGAAAAATAATAAATAATATCATTTAGAAGTCTACGAGGAAAATATTTTTCGAAAAATACTATATCAAATTCAAATTTGTTTATTACTCTAGTATTTTTTAAAAAAATGGATTAATGCGTTAGAATTCGTCTATGAAAAATAATATTGCAAAACTATCTGTTTCATTTACGAATATCCAATAAGACAATTATTTAGGAAACACTTTGGAACTGAAAATAAGTATTCTTTGAAAGCAAAAACTCATTTAACTTGCCTCCAACTTGGCACGTAACTTACTATTGAAAAACAATGAATAATATAATTTAGAAGTCTATGGAGAAAAACATTTCTTGAAAAAGACTATTTTTGAAGTACTATTTCATGAAAGATTTGCCATTTTTAAAAGACTGAAATTTTATAGAAGAGGCAAGGTTTTTTGGAAAAAAAAAAATCTTTTAAGATCTTCCAACAATCCTACGGAATTAGTTCTAAGCACAAATTATTACTTACCGTTTCTTACAAAGGCAGATTCTCCTGAAATTTCAGGGAAAGTGGATGTCTCATTCTTCAGAAAGAACACATACAGTGCGACTTACCACGGAAAATAAATGAAGTCTTTCTTAAAACGGTTACAACCCCGAGGAAAATAAGACAATTTTTTTTTTTCTCTGAAAGGAATTTCTTTAGCTCTACTTACCATTTTAAACGATGAAAGACCTGTTAAAATGTTAATGTTTTTCTTTCCATGATAATTTAAAAAAAAAAAAAAAGACTTTAAAAGATGTCATGGAGAGACTTATAAGGAAAGAAATACAGGTACGTCTTGAAAAGCTTAGTAAGTTTCGACTAAAAGCATGACCACAGAATGCGAGTAATTCAATACTTATTTTCTTAAAATGTATACTATGAAGCAATTTGTTTTCAATATGACATTAAGCTAATTCTTAATGTAACATGCATTAAATAGAAAACCCATAGAAAAATACAAGTAAAATATATCGTATTAACGGTAGTGCATTATTTTCTGAGAAAATAAGAGTACATGATTTTTGTGCTTTGTAATGCAGTATATTTTGTGATTTTTTTCTTAAATTTTAGATGACAAATTAATTGCATTTCGAGCAGATAGTCAGAAACGAACTTAATTGTACATGGATCAGTATTAAAATTTAAATTTATGAATTGATTTTCTTTTATTAAATAAATCGATTCATATCTATTTGCGATTTATTTATTTCCTACTATGAAAAAGTTATTTACAGGAAAAAGTCTATAGTCCTTTCTAGGAAAGAATAATTTACAAATGAGCCTTTTTCTGAGAAAATAATAGTGCATAATTTTTGTGCTTTGCAAGACAGTATATTGTGTGATTTTTTTTTTTTTAAATTTTAAAAGACAAATTAAATCAATTTCAAACAGATAATAAGAAATGAAAAATTAATTGTACATGGATCAGTGTTAAAATTTAATTTTATGAATTGATTTTTTTGTTAAATAAATTGATTCATATCTATTTGCGATTTATTTATTTCCTATCTGAAAAACTCTATAAGCCCTCTCTAGGAAAGAATCCTTTACAAATGAATTTTTCTGAGAAAATAATACTGCATGATTTTTGTGCTCTATAAGACAGTATATTTTGTGATTTTTTTCTTCTTAAATTTTAAAAGACAAATTAAATGATTTACAAACAGATAGTCAAAAAAGGAAAACTTAATTGTACATGGATCAGTGTTAAAATTTAAATTTATAAAATGATTCTTTTTATTAAATAAATCGATTTATATTTATTTGAGATTTATTTATTTCCTAATAGGAAAATTCATTTATAGGAAAAGTTCTATAGTCCTTTCTAAGAAAGAGTCATTTACAGGAAAAGTTCTATAGTCCTTTCTAAGAAAGAGTCATTTACAAATGGAAAAATTCTATGCATGATTTTTGCCTTTCTAAGACAGTATATTTTTCTTTTCTTAAATTTTAAAAGACAAATTAGTCATTTACAAATGAATTTTTTTAAATGATTTTTATTAAATAAATTGATTCCTAAAATAGTGCATTTACAGTGCATTCATTTACAGTCAAAAAGTTATAGTCCTTGGGAAAGAGTCATCTTTTCTTTCTGATAAAATAATAGTGCATAAAGATAGTATATTTTGGGAATCTTTTCTTAAATTTTAAAAAGAGAAATTAAATGAATTTTAAACAGGTAGTCAGAAACGAAAAACTACATGAATCAGTATTAAAACTTAAATTTATAAATTGATTCTTTTATTAAATAAATCGATTCTAATTTTTATTAAATAAATCGATTCATTGCGATTTATTTATTTCCAACTAGGAAAAGTCATTTACAAGAAAAAAAAATCTATAATCCTTTTAGGAAAAAGTAATTTACAGCAAAAAGTCTATAGTCCTTTCTACGAAAAAAGCAATTTACGAACAACTTATTTTGCAATATTGAGCTATTCTACAAATTACCTGCTAATTTAATTTTAACTTGCAATGTGATCTAGTCTAGACTATCTCATTAGGGTCGTTTATAAAGTCAGATCAGATGACTAACTAGTCTCAGAGTTATTCGGGAAATTTTAAAATCCAGTTCTTGTTAAAAGCAGAACCAGCTTAAACTAGAGTTTTATAGTTAGAGAGGGAAGCCAAGGCATTAGCTTCGTTCCTCTCAGGCGTAAAGAAATAAGACGTGACTTTGTGGGCGTCTTATTTCTTGAGTGAGAAAGATAAGACATGACTAAGCTTATTTAAAAGTAAGCTTTATCAGGGAGGAGGTTTTCATGCCATGGATAGAGTATTGATTTTCGCATCAAAGACAAGTTTTATTTCGTGTTTAAATAGACTATAAATCTAAAGGAGTTTTAAAGTGATCACCAAAGATCCCTTTATATATTAAAAATAAAACAGTAATATGAGTCATAAGTTTTTTTATTATTTTAATCCTTAAAAATTAGAATTTTATTCCTCACATATTTCCGTTTATCGATATTTCTCATATGTCTTATATTATAAATAGATGTATAGTTCTATTTAATATACATATACTCTTAATATACATGACAGAAAATATATAAACTATATTTTTTCAAAGCATATAAATTTTCCTTAATGCTTTAGAAAATATACTCATTATTTTTAAATAGATGATTTAAATGTTTTCCTTTTATTAAAAAATTATTCCCTATACTTTTATGAGCTATATATATTATATTATATAGCTATATATATATATATATATATATATAGCTATATATATATATATATATATATATATAGCTATATATATATATATATATATATATATATAGCTATATATATATATATAGCTATATATATATATATATATATATATATATATATATATATATATATATATATATATATATATATATATATAGCTATATATATATATATATATATATATATATATAGCTATATATATATATATATATATATATATATATATATATATATATATATATATATATAGCTATATATATATATATGGCTATATATATATATATATATATATATATATATATATATATATATATATATATATATAAGAAAGAAAATATATATATATATATATATATATATATATATATATATATATATATATATAGCTATATATATATATATATATATATATATATATATATATATATATGGCTATATATATATAGCCATATATATAGCTATATATATATATATAGCTATATATATATATATATATATATATATAGCTATATATATATATATATATATATATAGCTATATATATATATATATATATATATATAGCCATATATATATATATATATATATATAGCTATATATATATATATATATATATATATATAGCTATATATATATATATAGCTATATATATATATATATATATATATATATAGCTATATATATATATATATATATATATATATATATATATATATATATATATATATATATATATATATATATATATATATATATATATATATATAGCTATATATATATATATAGCTATATATATATATATATATATATATATATAGCTATATATATAGCTATATATATATATATATATATATATATATATATATATATATATATAGCTATATATATATATATATATAATATATATATATATATAGCTATATATATATATATATATATAGCTATATATATATATATATATATAAATATATATATATATATATATATATATATATATATATATATATATATATATATATATATATATAGCCATATATATATATATAGCTATATATATATATATATATATAGTTATATATATATATATATATATATATATATAAATATATATATATATATATATATATATATATATGTATATAAAATTGATTCTGTAAACACAAAATATATATTTGTGTGATATAAAAAACAGCAACAAATTGTTTTATTTGGTTATTAAACATTTTGTAATTTTATACAAGAATAATCATTAGTGTTAATTTATTATTGCTTTTATGTAGAGAATAACAGTCTAATTGTAAAAAAAAAATTGTGGTATTTTTACAATAATGAATTATAAAAGTATAAATGAATTTTTGATACTACTTTTCCTCGTTTTAAAAGCTAAAGTGGATAAATTATATTAAGCTACATTTTCTCCATCAGTTGGTCTCAAAACTTTTAAGATTTCTTGAGTTTCTAGCATTTTAATTAACAACAATTAAAATTCCTACTATTGATAAAAAGTTTTTGGAAAATAGTTATTACTTCTCAATTAAAATAAAAAAACATTTTTTAAAATTTAATTTTACCACTTTAACATCAGGTTTAAACTGTTAACAACATCAATTTATTGTTTTTATTTTAACATGAACGGAATTAACCTTTATTTTAACGCTACAGAAATTAAATTAATCAAGCAGTTGAAAGTTTGATTAAGTAGGTTTATTAAATGAGATTAAACATCCAAAATCTAATCAGAATTTAAAAAAAAAAAAAAAATTAATAAAAGTTACCGGCTGGGTCGATATACAAGCTATACATAAAATTTAGAATTTAATGTAAAGACAAAATGCATAAAAGCAAAATCTTAAAAATAAAAAATATTGTATTCCAAACGATCTCATTTTATCGAAATATTTAATTTTTATTTTGAAATAAAATTGTCTGTACTTTCACCATATGATCCTTTAGAACAATGTTACATTTAATTATATTTTTTATTATTAATTTACATTGCATAATTATATTTAATTATCAACTTATGAAAGAAATTTAAATGAACCAATAACAATAGCTCTTAAATTAAATATAAAAAAAAATTAACCAATAAGAAACGTTGAAAGTGGTCAAAGACAAAAAAATTAAGCAAGGAAATAAAAGACTTGGCTCTCGAAAATAATACTCATATTTTTAGGGTAAGAAGGTTATATGTAAATGATTATAAATAGCTCAAAACTTCAATTCAGTAACCCCTTTGGGGTTCCCTGAAGCCAGTTTAAGGTTTCCTAAAGCCGATTCACTAATGACAGTTCCCTAAATCCAGTTCTAGGCTCCTTAGGGTCAGTTTGAGAACCACTGTTTTACATTTGCATATATAAACACATAACAGATTTCTTTACAAAAATTAAACAGTTCCCTTATTCCTAGATTAATAAAAATATATTCGTAATGAATATGTGTTCCTTAAGCTATTACATAATTTTCCTCTGTGTGCCAATAATTTTTTGGCACACGACAGAGAGTTATACACAACCTAAAAATTGGAAATTTCACTGACAGATAAAATGGACTGTGAATTTTTTATCATAACTAAGTGATATATGGCGCAATCTAGCGGACTGTCGGGCTAACTCTTTTGTGGTGCTTTTTTTCTATTATTTATTCCATTGACACAATTTTTCACGTTTATGATTCACTTCGCAAGAAATATATGAGTTATATATATGCTATTTCTTTCACACCAGAGAAACAATCTTTTTCTCATACGAAGAAATATGTTCTTATACATAGAACATATTCTTTTTTATGTTCTTATAGGATTACAAAAGATGTAATGGGGATTGCTGATCGAAGAATGCACAGTTCTGGTGAGAGAAAAACACACTTTTGTCATAGTACACGAGATATATGTATATCATCAATATGTGGAATTCTGGCATGAAAAAATATACGAACCCTTTATTACCGTACATTAATAAAGTGAATAGCACCAGATTTGTTTTCGCTTTGTTATCTCCAAATTCTCGCCAAACATGTTAATTCAGGAATGTTACGTAATAAAAGTGTTCTGGCGTATTTGCAAAAAAAAAAAATAAATAAAATAAGTATAAAGAAAACAGAATAAATTTATAAAACAATTTAAAAGTAACACACATTGAGTTATTATAAAATCAATCTATAAAAAAGAATAATATTTATTTTGGCATGAAAAATATACGAAATCCTTTATTATTGTATATTAATAAAGTGGATAGCACAAAATTTGTTTCCAGTATCATGCTAAATTCTCGCCAAACATGCTAATTAAGCAATTTTTGCGTAATAAAAGTGTTCAATTGGCGTATTTTCAAAAAAAAATTAAGATTGCAAATGAATTAATTAAACAACTTACGAGTAACAATCACTAAGTTTTTATAAAATCAATCTATTAAAGAGAATTATATTTTATTTTCACTATTTACTAATTAATAATGGTGTATTAATTACGCTATTACGAATATAGAATGTTTGTAACTGATTTATTCTTTAAAAGAGAAAACAGTGTCTTTATACGCTTTGCTACTTTTGATGCACATTTAAATGTTTTATTTTATATTATTAACAGTAAACAAAGAGTACTTTTAAAACATGAAAATACAATTAAAAAAATATAAACACAAATATGTCATTTTTATAAAATTTTTATTTTGTAACAGGTTACATTTAATTGAGAAGCAGTAAAATCTTCTATGGATGATTATACAATATAATTTTACAAATAAAAAAAAAATCACAACTTCTTTTTAAGAAAGTTAAGTTTCAAATACACTATTATGAAAGATAGGAAACATTTAATTAGAAAGGAATAATTTTCTTATTAAAATCACCAAAACCGTCAATTTTATAAATCGATCTCAAATAACTTTTTTTACCATTTTAATTGTTATACACCACATGCAAATTAATTTTCGAAAGTTACTTTTTTTACTATTGACAGAAATTGAAATGTTAAACATGTAGTATTTTATGAATTTACCTTGAATTTAAATGCATAAAATATTGTAAAATTTAACTGAGAAATGTATCTTTAAAATAAAAATAAATAAATAAATAAAAAATTGGGAAAAAAAACAATCAATATGATACTTTATAAATAAACTGCTAGGTTAGTTAAGTACAACTATGTTAGTGGTTCAAAGTACAACAATATTAGCGGTTTTATAATAAACTGCTAACATAGTTATACGACTAAGCATTCAATACATTTATTCTAAAACAAACTTAAGTTTATTACATAAGTACTGAACATTATAATATCCCACTGATATCAAATATCTATTCAAATATTTTCATGGCCATTGGATTTACAGTAAGTTTACGAGCATCACCAATCTATTCAAACGGTAAACATAAATTTGTTTAAACGAGCCATTGTTGACAAATGTAGAGATTTATGAACTTCTCAAAGACTTCCAATAAACCTCTTTCGTATTTTGATTAAACCCGGCTATTTCACAACTTCTTTAAAAAAAAGTTAAGTTTCAAATACAGTTAATTATGAACAACAGAAAACAGAAGAACAATAAATAAATAAATTAATTAAGAAAATCAATATGATACTTTATAAGTAAACTGCATTATACATAATTGTATGACAAAGCAATCAATACATTTATTTATTACAAACGTAAATTTATTACATAAGTACTAAACACTATAATATCTAATAAAATATTTTCATGGGCATCGGATTTACAGTCAGTTTATAAATATCACCAATCTATTTAAACGATAAAAATAAATTTGTTTAAACGAGCCATTGTTGACAAATGTAGATTTATGAACTTCTCAAAGACTTCCAATAAATTTCTTCCGTATTTTGATTAAAGCCGGCTATTTGTCGATTTCAAAAAAGAAGGATTCCCCACAGGGCCTATCATTATCCCAAAAGTGATTTCCAAAGCCGCGAAAGTCAACATCAAATTTTCCAACGTATCCAAGTGTCTTATAAAGGGGGAACAACCTCCCATATTTCTTTTTTTTTTTCTTCTTCTTTTTCTTCTTCACTCCTTTTCGCAGCCTAGTCAACTTCCACCTTAGCTATCGAAAAATCTCACTCATTTTTCCTTTCGAAAGACCGCCGTAATTCCGAAAATCAATGGGCGAAAGTATTCTGCTTGCATTTCGAAACCCCCTTTCCCCCAAACCTTCCTTTCCTGCGATAGAATTGCCTTTCCTTGCAGTTGGATTGAGACGAAGTTCTGAATCGAAAGGATTACCTGCTGCCAAGAAAAGTCCGAAATCGAGCAAACGTGAGACCTCCACAAAATTCTCGATTATATTTGGTAACTACACTGAATTTAAAGGGAGGGTATAAAGTTTTCTCCTATGATTTACGAAACGAGTTCGAATTACGCGTTAAAAACGAGCATTTCAAAATTTATATTTTTCAGCAGTTTATTTAAAATAGCTTTAAAGAAATAATATTTTTTTCAATATGTAGAAATCAGATAAAGTTACAGTTTGTGAATCAACAGATTTTTCGAAAAATTGCATAAAAGAAGCTTTTATATTATTTCAGAACCGGTATTTCAAATATTGTTTTGTTAAAAAAAAATTATTTTGGGTTTTTAAAAGATATTTTATTAAAAGAAAACTTTTTATTAAAAGGCAGTATTCTATCTAAATTCTAAATGCCTGAACGTTAAAGGTTTGCTGTATCATTGCCCAAATAAAAGAATAGCACGTTAAATAATTTTTCTTCCATTTAGAAAAAATTTATTTATATAAAGGGAAATGTTTTCTTTACACATCATTAACATAAAAATAAATTAACATAACAAATTATTGTCTTATTCACAACATTGTCCATTTCCTTTGATAGAATTGCCTTTCCTTGCAGTTGGATTGAGACGAAGTTCTGAATCGAAAGGATTACCTGCTGCCAAGAAAAGTATCCGAAATCGAGCAAATGTGAGACTTCCACTAAAATTCTCTATTATATTTTTTAACTACACTTAATTTAGTTAAGAATAAAAGTTTCTTACCATGATTTCCGAAACGAGTTCGAATTACTCATAAAAACGAGCATTCTAAATTTTAGATTTTTTCAATAACTGATTTAAAATAGCTTTAAGAAATAATTTTTTTCCAATATGTAGAAATCACATAAAGTTACATTTTTGAATCAACAAGATCTTTGGAAAAATTGTTTAAAAGAAGGTATATTATTTCAGAACTGGTACATTTTTTTTTTTAATTTTTGAGGATTTTATTTCAATATTGTTTATTAAAAGAAGACAGTTATTTCGTTTTTCTTTTAAAGATATTTTATTAAAAGAAAATATTTTATTAAAAGCAGTATTCAGTTTAAATTCTAAAGGCTTTAAAGGTTAAAAGTTTGCTGTATCATTGCCCACATAAAGAATAGCACGTTAAATAATTTTTTTCCATTTAGAAAAAAATTAACTTATTTTAATGGAAAGGTTTCCTTTACATAATCTCCTTTGACATAAAAATTAACATAAAAATAAATTAAACTAACATAATAAATTATTGTGTAATTCACAACGTTAGTTCATGATCAACTTTTCAAAGTAATCATAAAAGAGTTATTTTTAAACAAAAAATGCAAATACTAAACTGTTTTAATGATTCAAAAGAAATTAGTACGGCACAAGAAAAAGAAAAATTATGCACAAGTAACAGAACATTAAAAATTAATACTTAAATTTATTTTATGCAAAATATTAAATAAGTTACTCCTTCAAATTTAATGAATTAATCTTCTAGTTTGACGTTTTTTGTCCAATATAATGAAATATTAATATAATTATAATAATAATAATGTTCAATATAATACATATTCACTGAAAATAGTTAAGATTATTTTTAATGTTCTAAACTTCAAAATCTGGTTTAAAAGTTTTAAGTTTGGCGCTTGTATTATTAAATTATTATTATATAACAGTAATAAATTTATAATTAAATTATACAAAAGGATATTTATTATGCTCAAATTACAAAAAGTTCAAGGTTATTTCCTACGAGCATGATGAAATTTTATAAAATATGATTCCAATTAGTTGAAGGATAAAATATCTAAACTATATTGTTGAATAGTTTTATTTTTTGTCAAAGACATTGGTTTAGTCTTTTAAAAATAAAGATATAAAATTCAATGTACAACATAAGAAAGCATGATTGCATCGTAAAAGATTGTCTGAATCGAAATATTTAAAAATATGTACGCTGCTCAGAATTCAATGATATGGATTTAGTTTCAAATTCACAAATCCTGTCTAATAAATCGTTCGTAGCTCATGTATAAACTTGACGGATAGTAGGTATTCAATATTTTATTTCCCTGTAAACTACCGGCTTTAATCTTATTTCTGTGTCGCATATAAAGTACTAAATCCCGATGCGCATTAAAACCGAGCTCTTAAAAAAGTAAAATTGAATATATTGCAAACTTTGATTTTTTTTTCAGGGTGGAAGAGGAAACGAATGTTGATAATAAAGCATTTTTTTAAAGGTTTTAAAAGCTAACACTTTAAAGACATATATTGATAATTACTTATTATTACAGTTTAAAAGAAAATAAAGTGAACGAATCTTTGCGATGCGAAGGATTCAAAATTATTTACCATTTTTAATTTATTTTATCCACTTAACATTGTTGTGTTGGATTATATAAATCAGAGTTATCCAAACCACAGGCTTATAATTTTCAAATTTTTATTATGAATGCTGCTAGATATACAATAGTAAATTTCTGCAAGTTATACTAATGTTTACTAATTATTATAGTTTTAAAAAATATGATGAGCAAAACTTTGCATTATGAATAATTCAATACTATTATGTGATTTCTATCTACATAACGTTGTTGTATTATATAGATTAGTGATACTCAACCAATGATATAATTTTAATAATTTTATTATTAATGTGGCTAGACCTGAAACAGTAAGTTTCATTACAATATTGAAATATTTATTTTGTGACTATATTTATTTTTTAAACTCAAATCATCTGAAAATAATTAAAATAATGAAATTTTGATATTATTTTATTTCAACGCCAATTTATATTTCTTTTTTGTTTTCTAAGAAATCCTTCAAATTATTCCAGTTTATTATTTCAATAATTAATTTTTCTTAAATTCATTAAGTATTTAGAAAAAAATCAGAAAAAGAATAATTTCTCGCGATGGGTATATTAAATTTCTCTAATCAAATAGTCGACGTTATCCTGAATTTCAAACATAAAAAATTAGGATATTTGTTCTAGAATATTTTATTCTAAAACATTAAAATTTACTCATGTATGAAAGGCTCAGAGTCAATAAAGATATTTCAATTTAATATATTTAACTAATACTGGTTTCCTAACAGGTATTTAAAAATAGATATGATAATTTTACTAAAAGTTAATATAAAAACAGGGATTAAATTTGAAATTTAATTCTCTTTCTTTTTTTTATTCTCTTTAGTTATTACAATTTAAAATAACACATCATCTCTAAGGTGGCATTTTTTGCAAAAGAATTTTAAATTGTTGTAGTTAACCTTTAATATTAACAGTACTGAGTCTTTGAAACAGAATTCAGTTACATCGTCTATTAACAGTTATCTCACCCTTGAGTGATAAAGTTTAAAAAGTGATCAAGTGGTAAAGATGAAATTCAATAAAGATGAAAATCAAAAATTCAATAAAGATGAAATTCAAATTATCAACTTACAATTCACATTTTATTTATGTAAACACCTAGAAGGAACACTATCTTATTAAATATAACTTCATTTTCTACTAACCACTTGCATTCGCTTACATTAAAATGCATTTGTTGTTAAAAAAAACTCTTCCCCCATAAAAACAAGCATAAAATTGAAAAGTAAAATTTTTGTTTAAAAACATCTGAATAAAATCAATCATAACAAATAATAGAATGCAAAAATGTATTAATAATATCATTTTATGTCTAAATACCTGAATTGCGAAATCTTTTCAAGTAGAGTTCAGTTTCTTAGCTAGGGAGCAATCATTATTTTTGATGGAAAGATGAAAATTTAACTTTTGACCGAATATGGTTTTATCTATTTTGATCCGTTTTCCTTCTAAATAAATACTTAATGCCCTCTGAAAGTTATCGAATACTTATTTGTCGTGAGCCGCTTTTGCCACGCTAGAGCAGAAAATAAAATAAGAGTTAGCGGATTGGTAGGAGTCGGAGAAAATCACAGACTCTTACTGAATGTGAGAGTCAGTTCGCTAATTTAATCATCTTCCAATGCTTCCCGATGGCGTATTGACATAGCATGGATGGATGACAAGATGAGGATGAAATCCCAATGGATGATCCGGTTAGATGACAGTGATATATCAAGGATTTTGCGGAATTATCGCCAAATCGGTATTGTATGTGGACGTAATGAGCAGCATTTTTATTTATTTCTCCCTTTAGGAAAGTTGTTTCTTATTAGATATTTTCTTGTAGACTTTTAATATGTGATTCTTTTGTTTATTAATAATTAATAATATTTTTTTGGGGTGATAGGGCTAGCAATTTTATGGAATTTGCTTTTAGAATTATTGTAGAATGAAGTAGACATTATCATCAGTGCTTTTTCTTTTTTGTTTTGTTTTTCTGTTTTTGTCCTCAGAATAATAATTAAAGAAATGCTTTTTGATCTTATAGAATTTTCTTTTTATTTAAGTACTTTTAGACAGAATTTTCATTGTGAAATGCTTATTTATAAATACATGGTAACAAGTATCATTTAATGATAATATATCATAGATTTTTTTTTTTTATGTGATAATGATGAATTTTTTTCTACTCAAACTTGAAATTAACAGTGTAGCACTCATTATTTTGCCATTTTTTTCATAAAGTATCAAAAAAAAAAAATATATATATGCATTTTATTTTTAGTATCTTTATAGCGCCTTTTTTGTGAGATTCTACGAGATTACAAAAAGACACGAAAATTGGCACGGAGTTTCTGGCAGAAAGGCGCAACAAATAATGTTGTGTATTGATTGCAGTCATGGGTATAATATTTTATTTACATTAACATGCTGAACTTAAAATTACAATTTATTTCTTGTTCTTCCATTAAAGACCACTTGTAGTAAATGTACAGCCTATTTACAGCAAAAAGATCTTTGTTTCCTATGTGTGTCTTATTTTTTAAACTATAGGTTTGTTTGATTTTAAAAGTATGAAATTAGAAACTATTTTAACAATAGTACGATTATAATTTTGGCAAATAAATTCTATTACTTAATTTGTGGGCGGTTTCATTTTAATTTATATTTCAGTCATGAGCAAACAACATATAACTATATATATCATAGACAAAAACAAACATTATTATGGCATATTTTTTATTTAGATTAAAATAATACTACGGATTCAATTGTTCTGCTTTTTAACATTACAATTCATTTCATATTTCTTCCATTAAAGACTAAGTCTAGTAAAATTTACAGCCTATTTGTAACAAATGATCTTTGTTTCCAATGTGTGTTTTTTAAATTATAAGTTTATATAATTCATATCATTTTAATTTAATTTTTTAATTTATTTACTTTATATCATTTAAAAAAGTATGAAATTAGAATATTTTAACTCTAGTACGAATGTAATTTTTTGTAAATAAACTATTTTATTTAATTATTGAACAGTTGCATTATATTTTATATTTAGCCATAAAACAAACAGTATTTACATTATTAGGATATAATTGTTCAAGTTCATGAAAGAAAGATAAGGACAATATGTCCTTTTTTTATTAAAAGTTACACAATTCAGCAATAATATATTGGATAAATATAGTCCATAAATATTACAAAAGTATAAGAATGTTAAAAAATAATTTAGACTCTTGCCCATTGTTGTTATTCAAATATAAGATGAAATTTATAAACTAGTATATTTTCATAAAAGTAAGCTAATACTGATGGAATGTTATTCAGCCCCAAGATCAGCCCTAAATAGCTAAAATAAATATGTTGCCAAAATTCTTACAGATTATAAAAAGACTACCAATATAACAAGTTATAAAAAAAGAAAGGACAAGACATTAATTTTAAACTTTATTCTTTCGCTATCAATTAAAACTTTACGACTAAAAAGAACTTACGATGAACTAGTATTTTTTCATAAACTTCAGTTAACTGAATAAATGTTCTAAAAAACATATAATACATATAAAAATGATATAATAAAATTCCTGTTTATCCCCCAAACCTTTCAGTTAAATAAAAATAAGACAATAACGAGGTATCAAAGAATGGTAAAATAATTAATATGTAAAATGATTAATTTGGTATGGGAAAATGATTAATGGCATGTAAAATGATTCTGATATGGTAAAATGATAAATTTGTAATCCTACTCTTTTGGTAAATCTGTCAAACAATATTTGGGAAGAAAACAGACCCTTTCACAGGGGTCTCATGGGAGTTTTAGACTCAACCAACCTAGATTATTTAGTTGAATTTAACACGAAACGAACTCCACGCGTGATACTTAATTAGATTTTGGATCTTGCTAGAAACTGTAATAAAATATGCTCTGTTTAGACTCAAGAACTAAAATGGCCTAATTTTTAATCGCTAAAAAAAAAAAAAAATCTAAAATCGCTTCAAATATAAGACAGAAATCGCTTTGAATATTTTTGGCAAAGATCAGTCGACATTTATTAGTGTTGAAGACTCTTCTAAGTCTGTTAATATTTCTCAAAATTTAGTAAAATTCGCAAAGATTATTTTTAAAACACAATAATATTTAGAGTTTAAAGAATAATTGAAAATTGAGAGGCAATCAAAATCAATGCCTTTTGCTTACAAAAATTATATATGTGATCTTTATGAAGTAAATAGGTATTGTATACGACGAAGTTGCTATAATGTGCTCTTTTATTTTTAAAAGACGTTGATTCCTCTTTTAAACTATAGTATATTTGAATCATTTCATAGTTACAACATAGTTTTCGAAACAAACTGGAAACATTTAAAGTTTAACATTCTTTTAGAAAAATTAAATTAATTTAAATTTAATTTAAAAAATTATTTCATGCCTTACTAGAACTTGTTGAGAATGATAAAGGAATGTAAATAATTCTAGAAAAAAAAAAAAAAAAAAAAATATAATTTCGAATAACCACCATCTTTGAATTAAAATTGTAAACAAAGGTATTTTCCTAATGTTAATTTGGGATACATTTTAAAATCTTACATTTTTCTTATCTAATATTTAAGAAATTTTTACTTTCTGACTTGTATCCGATTTAATACATTATAGATCGTTTGTAGTTTTAGTATTCTTTATTATAACAATGCAATTCAAATATTAGGAAAATAATATTTAACAAAATTTTCCTGAAGCTTAGGCCAAATCTGCATAATATTAAATATTGATCTCTAGGACCCATATTTATTATAAATCTCACTTAATTGGTTTTTAATATAGAATAAATCCTACATAATTCAATCTTATACATCCATAAAAATCAATTTTCATTGAATATAATTTTAAGTAAATAAATTTCTTATCAACTTGTGAAACAATCTTAAAAAGTACAAAAATGTAATTTTAAATTGACGATTTTTTTTATAAGTTCAAATCATGCTCATAGTTATTGTTTGTAAAATGGATAAAAAATTTTTAAAACAATATTGGAAAGATCGATATCACATAAAAATGGAAAAAAAATATGTTGGTTGTTTAAACTTTTTGATTACTTTGTATTGTTTATTTACTATTTATTTATGTATTTTTATACAAACGTACAAAAGATAGAAAGGTGTAAGAATGAAACGTGATCCATATTTTAGACAAAATAATCATTTTGTACATAACTTGTATCCATAAAAATCAGTTGCATTCTGAATTTTTAAAATCTTTCTTGTAATGTTTAAACAAAGGAACAAATTATTTAAAACAACAAAAAATTTTTGTTAATTCTGTTAAAATATGAACTATTTTCACAAGTTAATTACAACAAATGGTCAATTTTTATATAAACGGTGTAAACACTAACTCTGTATTTAACTTAATTAAAATTTGCAGTTAATGTTTCAATTAAAAATGTCAGGAAATTTGATATTGAAAAAATCATGATATTATGAACAATTTAACAAAGTTTCAATGATAATGAGGCATTTATCTTAGCCTGTAATTGCACAGTTTCAAACCTCTAAAATTCACTTCTAAAATGTGGGATAAATTTTAAAAAATCTTGTATTTTTTTAATCTAATATTGAAGAAAGTTTTATTTTCTGACCTATATCTGATCTAGTAAATCATACATCGTTAATAGTTTGAACATTCTTTATTACAACAACACAATTAAAATTTAAGGAAAGTAATATTCAACAAAATTTTACCTCAATCTTAGGACAAATCTTCATAATATTAAATATTGATCTCTAAGACCCACATTTATTATTAATCTCTCTTAATTCGTTTCTAATATAGAGAAAAGTCCTATATAATCCGGTCGCATACATCAATAAAATCAATTTTCAATGGATATAAACTTAAGTAAATAAAACTGTTTTCAACTTGCATCTTAAGGAGTACAAAAGTATAATTTTTAAATTCATGATTTTTTTATAAAGAAAAATCATGCTTATAGTTATTGTTTATAAAATGGATGAAACACTTTAAAAACAATACTGGAAATATCGATATTTTCAAAATGAAAAAAATTTATGCCGGTTGTTAAAAATTTTTTTTTGATTACCATAAGTTGTTTATTTACTATTTATTTGTATATTTTTATACAAATGTACAAATGATTGAAAGATGCAAAAATGAAACGGGATCCTTATTTTTTACACAAAATAATCATTTTTAAAAATAAATTGTATCCGCAAAAATCAATTGCATTTTGAATTATTCATTTTTTTTTTCCTTTCATTATTTATCTTATTATTTTTATCTTTTTCATACAATATTTTATGTTTGTTTCTTGTGATATTTCAACAAGGAAAAAAATTCTTTAAAACAACTAACGAGTAAAAATCAAGCTGTTAAAATATGAACTATTTTCACAAGTGAATTATAACAAATAATCATTTTTTACATAAACGGTGTAAACACCAATTCTGTGTTTAGTTTACTTAAAATTTCTAGTTAATGCTTCAATTAAAAATGCCAGGAAATTTGATATTGATAAAAATCGTAATATTATGAACAAATTAACAAAGTTTTAATCGACCACTAATCATTTTTTTTTTAACCTGTAATTATACAGTTTCAAAATGTATCACTCTTCTAAAATTGAAAAAATAGCTTAATTTCTATGAATAAATGCATCTGTAAAAAATATTTTAATGAAAAAAATTAGCATAGAAAAAATGATGTTTTTCAAATAAGTAATGATTCAGTTTTGGGTGGCATATGTAATATAACACTTCAAAAGAATCGCTTTATTACAAAAATTTTGTACAAAGCCTGCATCCATTACCAAATTTGTAAATTTATCAAATAAAGCTACGGAAAATTTATTTATTTACATTTAATGTTTTCTTTTTTCATGCCCTGGATTTTACTATTTGGATAACATAATTGCACAGATTATGTTCAAATTAATGTAAAAATTCATCAAATTAGCTGACTATAATTTATTGATTATTCATCTCAAGTAAATTATTGTAATTATTTATAAGTTATCTATCTATTGTTATCTATCTATTGTTATGCTAAGAGTCTATTGTTATGCTAAGAGTCTATTGTTATGCTAAGAGTCTATTGTTATACTATTGTTATTAGTTATCTGTTGTTATACTGCGAATCTAGAGAGTTTTCTTTGATAAATGCTATATGTTAATTTTTAATCTTGCACGAAAAACCAAATTTTACTTTCTAGTAAAATATGACATTTTACATTATATATTATTAAATTATTATCGTTTAATAAAATAAACATGTATATTATAAACTTACAGAATATAAAATTATTTTAATAGTTTAATTAATATTTTCTACTGAAAAAATTAAAGAAATGAAGTTTTTAAATTAATTAAAATCAAGTATTTCATAAATTTACTGCAAATCTCAATAACTGCAATGGATTGTTATTTTTCTTCCACGAAAACTAATTTATATGGAACATACCTGAACGACGAAATTTGTTTTTAAAATGTCTGACGGAAATATTTGCCATCGGAAATTTTTTTTAACTAATTATATTCACAACATGCGGTTTCCTTTACAAAATAAATAAACGAAAGGCGGAAAACTTCATTCAATGGAGTTTCTCTAAACGAAATTAAAGGAAACCTTAAAAGGAAACCGCATATCATTAAAATAATGGCGAAATGTGAATCTCTGATTTCAAAGCTTGTTAGTGAAGTGAGCAAAGCAGAAACGAAAAAAGTAGATTTTTAATTAGCTAAACTGTATTTGGAAATATTTTTTGGCCCATTAAAAATAGGGAATTGAAATTAAAATTAAAATTTTGTACATATTATTATAAAAAATTTGGATTTTAACATATAATTTTTATTATATACTAGAAGAAACCAGCATTTTGTACACATCTCCTTGTTTAAATAAAATGGAAAATTAAATTGCTTATGTGAAGTAATATTACTAGTTATGAAACTAGTTATACTTGTTATAAGATTTATGATTAAAGATAATTGTTGAAGAGTTTTAGATGAAGATCGAAAAATCCGTTTAAACCTTAATTGCTTGTTAGCTTCGTAGTTAAACTTGATCGTTGATAAAATTAACCAATCTAATCTAATTAATCCAATAAATATCTTATGATTTTTTTTTAAAAGCCAAAATAAAAATAGTCAACTTTTATAAGTTCTAATGAGAAACAACAAAATAATTAACTTGTGCTATCAATGCAGCTTATAAATATTATTGGTTTTTATTTATAAAAAAAATTAGTTCTCATCTAAATCGAAAATTTAACTGATCATTCCTTCCTTAGACTTATCCTTTTAAAATGAAATCATTCAAACTTATCATTTGAAAATCATTTTAAACCTAATTGTTTGTTAGTTAAATTTGATCGTTGATAAGAGTAGCGAATCTTAAAAAGAAATATCTTTTGAAAAAGTTTTAAAAACCAAAATAAAAATTAAAAAAGTAGAAAACTTTTATAAGCTATCATGATAAACAACAAAATAATTTACTAATAGATGCAGTTCATAAATATTATTTAAAAAATGTAGTTCTCATCCAAATCGAAAATTTAACTGATCATTCTTGACTTAAAATCAGTAATGCAATGTTGAATAAACAAAATTTTGAAATTAGCTATTCATAATTTATACATTTTGAAAAGTACATAATTGTTATAAGTGTAAGCAATTTGCTGAAAAAGTTAATAGTCGCTAATAATTATTCCAATTCACAAAACCCCTTTAAATATACCTTAAAAATAAAATTTATTAAAATGTAAAGAAATATTCTAATAGTTTAATGAAGTTGGCCCATGAATATTTTTCTTCCTATAACAAGCAAATATAAAATCATGTCTTACCATTGGGCTCTGTAATCCCGTACCATGCATCCCTAAAGAAAGATCTCATCCGTTGGAAGATATTCTTCGGTGGTCTTCTAGAAGATCCGTAGTTTGGTTGATCCGTGGATGCTTGAGGACTGAAAGATTTGGTTTTAATTCGGGTCCGGGCCCCAGAGTGAGATGAAACCATGCCATACATCCTGACTTTTTCAAATGAAGTGCCCGAAACAATTGAGAAAAGGTTTCACAAGTTGACACACTGATATGAATGGAAGGGAAGGGATATGTTCGTGGTAAAGGCTAAGTCGGAGTTTGGATGAAGACAAATAACAGATTGATAATATAGTAAATTCTTGGTAAAAGATGGAGACAGACTTCTTTTTGTTAAACAGTTGGTAAATTTCTAGATTGAAAAAGTTAAAGGCAGAAAAATATGTTTACTTTGATCGGAAGATTTTGAAATTGACTCAGTTCGTTTCAGCTTTCATAAAAGTGCGTCTTTGTTTAACAAGTGAGCGCTTGTCTACGGATATGTTGTATTTTGACTCTGAGATAATTTTCTCTATTCTAATAAACTTTTGTATTTATTTATATGTAAAATTAAGACCATACTTTTGATGTTTCGTATTTGTATGATAGTGTGAGGAAACCGAGCTCCATTGAGGAAGTTCTTCAAATTCAATGGTAGGCACAGAAAAAAAGCTCATATAAAATAACGACATACAAAAACGGAAATTATCACAGAAAAACGTGAAAAATTTCATTCGAAAAGCAACCTATTTTATCCAAATTTTGACTTACTAACTGAAACCAGTTATTGTAAAATTTTGTTGTGTGTCAGAGGGAGGAGCTGAACCAAAACTACTGATATCACAGATACGATTGGACAATTATGTACAAGACAACAACAGCTACGAGTTACAGGTGGTCAACTGGCACAAGTTCATGGAATTCGGCATGGTTATAAAATATACTTCTCGCGTAATTTTTTCGAAAGACGGGATAAAAGACCAAAGATCCTATCCGCTAGAGATATCAGTAAAGTTGGCAGAGAATTGCCGTCATTGTAGCAAGATTGTCCTCCGGTTCTCATTCGATACCGAGGCTGTTATTCTACGAAGTGAGTGGTCGGTACGCAACACCAGGATAAGCTCGAATCAAGTGGTACGCTTCTGGAATTGCTTTTGGCGGGACCGTCAAACCCTGGTACATGCCGAGCCATTGACGCAACTGGGACGTTAGCATTCCTTAAGTGATTTGATCGTCCTGAAAGCTCCTTAAAAAACCTTTCTCGTTCGGAATGATGGCATTTGTTGGAAAAAATTTTTTTGTTGTTGTTTGAGTAAGGGAGTGAGAAGAGGGATCGGGCAGGGAAGATGCAGGGAAGCTGTAGCCTGTTGCGCCCGCCGCTTAACTGTCACGGGGAGAAGACGGGATCCCTCTCGCAGGATTTTCACAGAGGGCGCTCGGGCTCCTCCTCCCCCTGCAGACGATCTCCACCCCCTTCCGAACATCGGCTACTTGAAGAACTTCGGAAAGGATCGAATCCTCTCTTCCTTCTACCAATCATAGTTTACCGGACTTAAATATTTTACAATGATGATGGATCAACCTCACAAAGCTGTTGCCGAATTTGTCATCGCATCCATGTTTTTGGATCACTCACGCCTATATGTCAAACTTATATATCACTCTTATAGATTGCGTCTAGACGGGTATGAGGATAAAATGAAACAAAACTATCAAATATTTACCACAAACACTTCAGATACTCTTCCAATATTTAGCATAATCTGTTCAGCTCACGATTAGTTAATTATACAATTAAATTAATTAACTAATAATTAGAAAATGATTTTTGAAGTTTACATTTTATTAATCCACAATATTAATCTTAACTGACTGTTTCCAAGCTAAAGGTTAAAAATAGTAGTTGATTGCACAATAAATATGATTATCTCTTATTGTAGATTATTACGGAGATCCTTGGCCGCGTGACGGCCACTAGCTCCTTCATTGTAAAATGTTGAAACATAGCGGTGGTCTCATGCCCTTTGAGTTAATAAGAAAAATAGATAATTAAATGCCCTTTTTTTAAAAGAATTTAAATATGATTATGTGGCATCATGAACTTTGTTTATTTAATGAATTTGTTTTGCCATAAAAGGCAATTATTTTAGTCATTAATAATGGATATATATGTATAAATAATGCAAAATAATTTAGCAAAAAATAAAATAGAAAGAGAAAGGACATTGAATTATTTAATTAAATTAATTAATAATTAGAAAATGATTAACTAATGATTTTTTGAAGTTTACATTTTATCAATCCACAATATTAATCCTAACCCAGTGTTTCCAAGCTAAATGGTAAAAGAGTAATTAATTGCACAATAAATATGATTCTTTGGAATCATGAACGTAGTTTATTTAATCAATTTGATTTGCCATAAAATGCAATTTCTTTGGTCACTAAAAATGGATATATATGTGAAATCGATGCAAAATAATTTTAAAAAAATAAAGCAGCAAGAGAAAGGACAAGGGAATTGCTTAATCTAAATTAAACCTCTAAATAAAACTGTAACTGTAAACCTGTAAAACAAACTATAAAACAACATTCGTTTTATAAAAACTTATATGTGTCTTATTAAAAATAGAGGGATACAAAATTTAGAGCGATAAGAATAATATGTCACCACTAGACGCTAACGCACATCTTTATATATACAAATTTAAATTAAGAGGGAAAGAATCCTAAGCTTTGCACTTAACTTAGTATGCCTTACGAAGCTATTTTACAGTTAATAATTCCTCGGCTACTTGTTAATGTACAATTATAATCCTTTTTCTACACTTTGAACTTGGATTAAAATGTTCTGCTTACTATTTAGGCTATTTTTAATACAGTAGGAATTTTGCATCCAAATTGTTATTCATGGTATTGAGTCAAAACATTGGACATTTTTAGACCATGTCGTGTGGTTGGCAGAAATACGCGATTTAGTTTTAATAATTTGGGATTTATCTTGTTCTTGTTAGTGATTATTATCTTTTTTTTTTTCTCGTTATTTTCTGTATTTATAGTTCGTTTCAAGAATGAAAGGCTTGTTCTCTAATACTTTTTTTTTTGAGTATTTCTGTGATATATATATAACATAGTAATAGCCGCATAATAAGTACAAAAATAGTTTATTTACTAAATTTTCTACACACTTCATAAAACTTTTTGAATTAGGATAATAATATAATCAATTTCAGACAAATTTTAAATAGTAAATGTTGTTTTTATAAATATCAAGAATTAAGCCGAATGTTAGTGGTTGTCTTTTTCAGTTCTGCATCATAAAATCTCAACAGTTTTTGTTTATTGTTTAGGAGGTTATTTTTTTTTTTTTGTTATTTCTGCGATGCATATATATAACATGTGGGCTGAAAAGTTCGTAGGCTGACACATGATGACTGCATGTGATGAATACTAAAAATGCTATAACTTCACTAAAAATGCTATAACTCGCATACTAATAGTGCAACAGCTGTCAAATTTATACACGTATCTTTTGAAGGTTAGGGCTAACTAAAAATCATGGATTTAATACTAGTAGCGCCAGCTATGTGTCAGCCTACGAACTTTTCGGCCCTATCTATAACCTTGTAATAATCATTAAAATAGTATATCTACTAAATCGTTTCCACACTTTATGAAACTTTTTCAATTAGGATAATAATTTAACTAATTTAAGATAAATTTCAAACAATAAATTTTAATCTATAAATATCAAGAAACAAATTGAATGTTAGTCTTTCTGTTTTGCATTTTTACATCATAAAATCTCAACAGTTTTTATTTATCGTTTATAAGGTTATATTTTTATTATTTTTTTGTGATATCTATATAGATATCGATAATATCGTAATAATCACTAAAAATGTTTATCTACTAAATTTTCTTCACACTTTATGAAACTTTTTGAATTAGGGTAATAATATAACCAATTTCAGACAAATTTTAATCAGTAAATGATATTTTATAAATATGAATTAAACTGAATGTTAGTCGTTGTATTTTCAATTCTGCATAATAAAATCTCAGCAGTTTTGTTTATTGTTTATTAGGTTATTTTTTGTTATTATTTCTGTGATGTATATATTTCTGTATATATATATATATATATATATATATATATATATCGATAACTTCATAATAATCATTTAATTGGTATATCTACTAAATCTATTCCACAATTTTTTTTTTTCAATTAGGATAATAATATAACTAATTTAAGATAAATTTTAAACAAACAATAAATGTTAGTTTATAATTATCAAGAGTCAAATTGAATGTTAGCCGTTGTATTTTGCAATTATGCATTGTAAATTATTCAGATATTTTGTTTGTAAAGTAACTATGTGTAAAAATATACATTTAGAGTTATTCATATTTAAGTTTAAATAAGAATAATGATGTTTAACCCCTGCTCTCTTAATGTTAATTAGATAATTCACTATTTTAACCGAACTAATTTTTTGAAAAAGAGCTTAAAACAATTATTTGTTTGTACATTTGTCTTTCCAATTGTAATTTTTTAAATTTAAATTTAAATAATACTTTAATTAAATTATATTATTAATTAATTAATTTTATTAAATTTTATATTAATAAACAGAAAAACGGATAATAAATGTTTCCAAAGTTTTTTTTTCTGCTATTCGTATTTGTTTATTTACATTTTTAAAATAATTTTACTGAGTTATTTAATCTTAATTTTAATTAAAAATCATTTTAATGTAGTTAATATGTAAAATTAACAATGCCAAGTTTTCGTGTAATTTTCTAAATTATGTAGAAGGCCATTTCTACATTCTCCATATATTTAGGCTTTATAATGGCCATAAACTATTAAGAGCTTATTTCCTTACGGGAAAATAATGTACAGTCTCAAGCTCAGCTTATTAAATTGTTATCTATTTAAAAGATGTGTCTATGTGTAATGAGTTCCAAATCCATAGACTCTACTGCCCATTTAATTAAATTCATTAAAGTCTCTGGGATATGTCAGTTGAGTTCCATTATCAGATTAGAGTTGAATTTTCATTGTTAGGCAGGAGAAACTATGGGGTATTAATCAGGCATGAATATTGATTACAAAGATTTAATTAATGATTTAACTAAATTAATGTATAAGAGTTTAATAAAACTAGCCATAAATTTTCTTAAAATTTATAATAGATAAATTTGTAATGTTAATGACACCAATTTAAAGGACACTTAGATTATATAATTAGTTTTTAACTAAAAGGATATTTATACACTCAATCTGGTTAATCAAAATATAAAATTCAAAGTAAATAAATTTTTATAATAGTTTGATTGTTAAAATGATTAAATATCAAACTATAGGCTGATAAAAAATTATGTTTTTTATAGAAATATTTAAATTTAATCAGGAAACAACTTTAATTTTATCCTATATACAGAGATAGATGGAAATTAATTTCTTAAATAATTTTTTTTTTTTTATATTGATTAAAAATTCAAATTTTACACTTATTACATAAATGCTATGAATTTAAAATGAACTCATAGGATAATAATTTTTAAAAAAATAAGAAAGATCAAATTAATTTATTATGAATTAAATTAATTTTTATAATGGAAATCAAAGATTTATCATATTAAAAGTAATCAATTTTACACAAAGAAATTTCTTACAAGTTCTTTTATTTAAAACAATTCACTAAAACATTAAAATAACCAATGGGAACTATTTTTAAAGTTTTTTTAAAAACACTATTAATAAAAATGTTTTCCATTTCTGTAATATATTTTTTTTATTTAATTATTTAATTAAAATGTTTTGGTACAATTAATGAAGCAAATTTCTAAATTTCATTGGAAAATCAGATTATGCAATACTAAATATAAGTTATTATTTTAATTTTTATTTAAAAGAATTTCATATAAAAAGAGGGAAAGCTGTTTTTTTTTTTTTTTCATTTAAAGAAATTATAAATTTTTGAATAAATATGAATACACATTGTGGGTTTGATGACCGAGTGACTAGCGCTTTGGCGCACGGTACCAAGGTTTCGGGTTCGAGTCTCGGCGGTGCCATGAATGTTTGTAATGGTTCGGAATCCACTTTAAAACATGGGTCCCGGTCTAATATGATCGTATGTTTGGTTTGTTGCTCTACGGTCATCTTGTGCCCATGAGGGTTAAACTGTCTGGGACGTGCAGTTTAAAGTGGTTTCTGAACCACTAACAAACATCCATTCTAACCTGAAGTCTGACCCAGAGAATTTGATCGTAGGACGTCGTTGGGGATAGTGTTACTCGCTTCAGTAGCATATCTTCAAGCTACACGTGTCCCTGGGTAGTGCTAAATGAGCAACGACGGAACAAGCCATTGCTTATGGCATAAAGATAACTGTCTAAGTATTTGCCAGCTGTATTAGAAAAAAAATGATTAGACATTGTTCACATAAGGTCGAGCAAGATAAGTGTTTTTGACATTAAATATAATTCTTTAAAATAGATTTAAAAACAGGAAATTTGTATAAACGCACCAAAATTAAAAAAAAATGCAATACACATAAGTATTGCATTTTCTGATACAAAGTTAATGTTAAAGTTAAAGTTTTTATGGTACAAAAGTTCATAACACACTTTAATTATCAATATAAAACCAGTCAACCATTGAAAGTTATATTATAATTATCATAACAGTGGTAATAAGGAGATCTGCACTAAATTGATTCTTGAAGATGAATTTTGGTTTTAGCAAATAAAAATTTGGTCAAACTTTTTTTTTTTCATAAATTTAAAATTTACGGTGTATAATTTTTGCTTTTTTATTTTTTTCACTAGGCATGTGCCAAAAACAAAGCCCATCCCCAAATCAAACATTTCAATGTAAACCGCACCCCTTAAACAAGGTGGTCGGTTTTGTGTTCCAATTTAAGTCAAGCCATTTATTTTTTAACCTTGATTATTATTATCATATTCTAGGATTCTGCAAAAATATAATTGTCTACATTTTTAAACTTTTTTTAAATGGAAAACTACTTAATCATTATAACAAAACATTTATATACATATATAAATGCCAAGTGTTCTGTTTTGTCATAAGATTTTTTACTAAAAGCAGATACCAAATAAAAACTGCATACAGTCAAAAATTCACTGATGTGAATCTATTAAAATGTTTAAACCTTTAGCATGTTCTTATTAGATTAATGTCTCTATACATTGCTGAGAATTCAAAGTGTTAACAGCCGTCTAAAATAATTTTTAAGCAATTTTCTCATTCGTTTTAAAATTCTAGCAAACATTTAATGCGATGTTTAAGATTTAACAAGATGTAATAAGATGTTTTTAGATTCAAATCTTTTCTTACTTCAAACGCAAGTCATAGAATAGTCATGTCTGAAAAGTAGCTCAAATTCAAAAGATTTTTATGAGTCGGAGAAAACTTTTTCAGCTGCAGAAATATGCAAGAAAATCATTAATATTTCGTGTATATAAATATATATATATTCGAATCAATTGTAAAAGAACAACATATTGATACAAAAATGTACATGAATTGACAAGGAATGAGTTTGAAACACAATCAGTTTGCATAATAAACACCAAACAGTATTTGATACACACAAGTTTTCATGTACTTCCTAATAACACAATCAAATTGTATAACAATGCCATAATATCATTCGCTACGCAAAACCCCTAAAGTGATATATATATAGGGAGTTACATGTATAAAATGTGTCCACGTACAAATATATAGAGAGGAGATAGGAAACGTCGATAGAAATCAAAATCCTACACGAAAACATGATCAAAGGTGGATAGATGGCGCTGTATACATGAATGCTTAGATCAGCACTTGCGAGTTCACTCTTAAAGTCTTTAATCATCTACGGTAAACATGCATCGCTTCACCAAAATTGAGTGGACTGATATTCATTTCGTGCATGACTTAGCTAGCAGAAATGGGCCCTAAGCCGATTGTGGTTCCTCCCGATTGTAGTTTCAACGCTGTGGAGCTACGTCTCATTTTGTAATGTGTGTACGTGAGGATTTGGGACCGACCATCAATAATTCGATCTTCTGTTTTACATTCATTATTGTACTGTTTTGCTTTGTACTCATGGGTGTGAGTAATAAAATATTTTACATTGCTTTTGTATTCTTACTGTGATTTTGCCTATCTCATGCGGGAGACATTTCTAGCCAGGCTTTCCTATTCGCCATGCTATTTATATATTCTTTACATTCTTTTAAAGTTTGTGTGTAGGGACCCAAAATGTACTGTTTAAATATATATATACTGAAAGAGATTTCCATGGAATGCAAAGAGTTTCGAAGTTTGAAAATTTTTGTATAAATACTATGGCAAAATTGTACTAAAAATAATACTTAATACTTTAATATAAGTAATCTTATACTTTATCAAAAAACGAACAAACCCTATTGCTTTATAAATATTGTGGCAAAATTTACTCTTTTTAAGACATGCAGACAGTATTGGATTTTGAAAAAGTCTTATATGGATGCTATGGCAAAATTGAGGCTTTTTGATGACATACGGGCAGATTCGATTTTGAAAAATGTTATGTATAAATACTATGATAGAATTTATGCTTTTTCATGACATGCAGGTAATTTAGGATTATGAAAAAGTTTTGTTTGAGTAGAATATTACTGTTTCATGCATTAAGACAATGTTTCGAAATTTCTCAAATATTTTATTAAAAAAAACCCTATTACTTTACAAATACTGGTATGAAATTTAAATTTACAGTTGAATGTTAATAGAAAAATTCAAAATGAGAAAAGACAATTCGTACTTTTATTTTACCAAATAAGACGTTAATTTTGGCATTTATTGCTTAGGGTGGTAAACTGTCATTTTAAAAAAAATAACAAATATTTCAAGTCAAAACACTGAAGGCAATTTATACGGATAAAGCAAAGGAGGATTATAAAAATTTGATTATTGAATTTTATACCAAATGATGTTAATTAAATATGAAAGCTTTAATATGCTTTTTTTCCAGGAAAAATCATTTTATTTTAATTATTCTCGAAGCTTTTCATTTATTTTGATATGAATTTAAATAATTAAAAGTATTGTTAATAGGATTAGGGCGCAAATACGATTTACAGAAACGGATATCGTTATAATTATTTTGTTGCTTTATGAAGAGAAGCAAATCTGCATTGAAATATTGAACAAAGTATTTTGAAATCAGCTTAAGAATTTATCAAGATCTATTGAAATAAAAATAACATTTTAGAAGAAGATAATGTATCAATTTAAATGTCACTAAAAATAATATATTTTAACTCAGGAATAAATACAGAATTTTCTTCCTGATATGAATTCATATAAATTTCAGGATCTTTCATTTTAATTAATTCTTTGTTTATTAAAAAAATCTTTTAATATTTAAGAATTAAACTTCTAAAAAATTTGTCAGAATAATTAAACCAATTATGTATAGTTTGTAAAAATATTAGAAAAAAATTAAGTAATTAAACTTTAGCATATTATCAAATATTAAACGCAATTATCATTTATAAAATAATGAAAAAACCTCAGAATAATTTAAAAAGAAACTTTTTAAAATTATTATATTTTATTTTCATCCAAATTAAGTACCTAGACAGTTTAAAATTAAATTTATGATTATGTATAATAGAAAAGCCTTAATAAGTAGGGAAAGCGTTAGTATTTTTTATTTTTTATATTTTTTTTAAATAAAAAATATATTTATATAATAATATAATATATATTTTCCGATTAATATAAAGTACGGTTAAATATTTTGAAACAAAAAAAGCTCTTTATTTATACTGCAAAGGCTTCGTGTTTCACAGAGGGCAACACAAACAGTTCCTGACAGGCAAAATGAGAGGTGTGGAGGACTTTAGGTGTAATTGGCCAACATTTGCGTATTGAATGAATGAGAGATAAACTCCTCCCATTATGTAACTTGATTATCGATGAGAGACGCGTAATTATAAGCTATTACAATAACTATTAAATTTCATTGTTTCTAAAAGTAGTGACTGTAAACGTATACCACTTTTGATCAATTTGGCAGGTTTACTAGTACGAAAAAAATTGCTTCACTTTCATTTTATGATTATCCTAACGGTTTCCAAAAGAAGGGGTAAAGAGACAGAGTGTGTAACTAGTAGTACATTGGGCTTGATTTGATTTCTCTTTAGAGGCGTGATTTGCATTCACTGTTTAGAAAAACTAGTGAAAGTGTTATTGAGTGCCCAGTATTGACAATTGAACTGATTGTTAAAAGTTATCGACTTTTAGGGCACAAGATATGTAAATGCGAGCTAGTTATCCTCGAAAATACTTCTGGCAACCCTTGTTTATATACATCAGTAAGATATGTAAAACATAAGGTCTCTCATATATACAAAACAGGATATTGTGTTTTAAGGCCATTACTGCAATTAAAATAAAAAAAATCACATCTAAAAAGTTTTTTTTAAATAAATATTCTGAAATAAATTATAAAAAGTAAACCAATAATACAAATAAATTATTAAGTAAAATTAATACGAAAATAATTAAATAAAATAAATATATATATATAATAAATAAAAAATAATAAATAAAGTAAATAATAATAAATAAATAATATAAATAATAATAAATAAATAAAAAATAAACCAAGTAAAATTAATATAAAAATAATAAATAAAATTAATAAAAATAAATTATTCAGTAAAATTATAAGTTTATATCATGGTGCAAAATTCATATAATAAACATGTAAAAATAATTAAATAACCCTTAGATTTACCTTTGCGACGGTTGACAGTTATTACTTTTTTTAAAAACAACGCAATATCAACACACAACCCATCGATTTGTAACATTATTTAAAGCAAAATTCCCCTAAGCTTTCTTTTTCTTTTTAACAAATAGTTCTTCAACAAAATAAAATTTTAAAAAATCAATCACAAATAATTCCTAAACAGTCTGTAAATTCCAAAATATGAGGCACGGGAAATCTTTCTTTGAGAAAACAGCGAGAGTATTGCCTACACATTTTCTTCCCAGTAAAAATGTTTTCTAGAAGTGAAACTAATACTTTCATGTTTTCTTTTCCCTGAAAAGTTAAACTGACATGTCTGCCTACCAACTTCAACGAGACACCTCCTATTTTACATATTATCTATGATTCTCTTCCAAACGTGCTTCTTTCTGGTACCTTTTGTTAGGGTACTTTTGTTAAGGTTTCTTTTGTCGCGTGCTGAATTTTTATAGGCTGAGGTACTGAATTCCTGGATCGATTATTTGGGGTTCCGAGAGAGCGTCTCAGTACTGTTTTATCCATCTTTAACCCTGCAATTTTTTACCAACTGCTGAGTTCTCAGAAGTTTCAGCATTATTTTCAATTCTTTGGCCTCTTTGTACCATTTCGTGACGTGTTGTTATTCAGATAGGAGCTGTGAAATATGTTTTATTGTTAGATCTCTGCAGATCGAGTTTAAGATGGAATATCAACAAACAGAGCCGGATTTTTAAAGAAAAATATGCTGCCTTAAGATGATCAAGTATTCCCACCATCAATAAATGTGCCAGATAAGTTAACTTAAATCGAAGTCGAAATAAATCACAGCTCCAAAGACTTTTGGTTAAAACTTGAATTTTAATTTAAAAGTTGAAAAAGCATAAAAGTTGGAGTTAAAGACAGTTCAGTTTTTTTGTATTTAATTTAGAATTTAAGTTCAGATATAAACGATACTCAATAAATAGTTGAGTTATTTTTATATAATGTTTACATGATTTATAATTCGTAAAAATAAAATTTTTCAGAGTTATGTTGTCGTAAGGTAATCAGTTGCCTGCAACATCAGTAAATGTGCTAGATAAGTTAAATTAAATCGAAGTCGAAATAAATCACAGCTACAAAGAATTTTGGTTAAAACTTGAATTTTAATTTAAAAGTTGAAAAATTGACAAAGCGTAAAAGTTGAATTTAAAATAAGTTCAGTTTTGCATTTAATTTAGAACTAAAACTAAGATATAAAAGACAATCTATAAATAATTGATTAATTTGTGTATAATATTGACATGATTTGTAATTCTTAAAAATAAATTTTTTAGAGTTATGTTGTCTTAAGATAATCAGTTGCCCGCAACATCAATAAATGTCTTAGATAAGTTAACTTAAATCGAAGTCGAAATAAGTCATAGTTCCAAAGATTTTTGATTAAAAGTTTGAATTTCAATTTAAAAGTTGAAATATTATAAAAGTTGGAGTTAAAGTTAGTTCAGTTTTTGTAGTTAAGTTAGAACTAAAATTAAGATATAAAAGACACTCTATAAATAATTGATTAACTTGAATGCAATATTTACATGATTTGTAATTTTTAAAAATAAATTTTTAAAAATAAAAGGGAATATTTAAGCAAAAAATCTTTATTTGAAAAGAATGTTTAGTAGATGCATTTCATGATAACTACTGCCATAATTGTATTTTTTGAATTTCATTTTATTCTTAAAAGATCTCATATTCAATTTAATTTACATGTTTATATTTTATTGTTAAAATATAAAGATGTATATACATGTACACATGTATATTTAGAAGATACATAGCGTGATAACTATTGCCATAATTGTATTTTTGAATTTCATTTTAATCTTGAAAGACATTGTATTCAATTTAATATGCATGTTTATATTTTATTGATAAAATATAAACATGTATATACATGCACATGTATATGTGCCAAGAAAGCGTATCATAAAAAGACTATTGAAGAATTAGAATTTCTTTATATGTAGACAAACTTGGGAAATTTTCGGAAATTCGTAGTCGGTGTAGAAAAATTTGTTGCAGTTTAAAATGTCTCTTCATTTTTAAGTCAGTGATTAAAACCATCTATCTGGAATCGAACCACGTTCACTCACGTGTTGGCTTGTGCAAGTTCCCATTCCTGTCATAAGTATAATTATTCATGTAAAAGATAAAATTGATAGCAATTGTTTTCTCTTAAAAAAAGATGTCAACGTATTAGTAAGCTTCATTTACATGCCTTTGCACAGAAAAAGAAAAATGCTGTTGCATTCAAACAACAAATATACCGTTGTATTAAACAAATATTTTTTATGAAATTCAATTTTCCTTTCTCTAACGATAACTAACTTTGAAGCAATATTTAAAGTATAGAAATGGAATAGGAAAATTCTATGAAAAGAAGTTTAGTATATTAGATAAATGTTGTAATGTATATGTATTCTTTATTATTTTTGTTTTTAGTGAGGTTCGCTTCTAAGCAGATGAAAGAACTCGTTTATTCTAAATAAGACGTACAGAAATATCATTTTTAGGAAGAGTTAGTTCATGTAATGCTGTCAAAAGATGTTTTCTTGTAGAATTTTCTTCAGCTTTTCACCTCCTATTTCCATCATATTAACAAAAGTACATCCTAAAGCTATATAATAACTAAGGCTTCTAACTCTAATAATATATTATATAAATATTGTAATGTATATATATTCTTTATTATTTTATTTTAGTGAGGCCTAGTTTCTAAGTTGATGGTAGATGAAAGAACTCATTTATTCCAAAAGAAGACGAACAAAAATATTATTTTAATGAAGAGTTATTTTATATAGTGATGTCAAACGATGTTTCTTCCACGATGTCCACCATGTTTTTGTTCCACGATGTCCAGTTTTTCTCAGCTTTTGACCTCAATTCTCATCATGTTAACAAAAGTACATCCTAACGCTCTTCTTTTATTAAACTAATTGGAAGATATTATGGTATTAGTTTTGATGCTATATTGAATTTGTTTTCAATTAGGATTTCATAAATGTTTTTTTACTAAAAATTAAATTGTTTTTAAATCCTGAACTGCAAAGAGAGGAATACTATTATTGCAGTTAATTATTGTGCATATTGAAATAAAACGGTTAATAAATATTCAAAATTCTAAGTTTCCAATATAACGAATGATTCTCTTTTTGAAAAAAAACTTTTAAAAACACATAAACGAAGGATCTCTAAGGATTTCCTACGAAACATATATACAAAACTACCATGAAGAAAATTCTTGACATTTTTTTCATGAAACAGCAAAAGTTAAGAGTCAAGTTGCTTTCATTTGCACGTATGCACCAGTGTTTCAAATGTTGCTATTGCGCCAAAACAAAGGGCGCTTTTCTGGCAACGTCTTTTGTAGACAATGATGGTTATAGTTATTTTATATTTAAAAGAAATTGAATTAACGCGCATGCTCATCAAACAAATCGTATTTTTCTAAGAACCACAATTAATGTCACGCCGAATAGCTGCAACTTGTGTTGAGAATATTTATATTTATGTTGTTGTTGCTTATCCCCTTGATTTAGAATCCTAAACCAAGTCCAGTAGATCATGCTGCATGAATAGATCGCAAATGGTCCTCCCTTCATTCAACAGTTGCCTCACAGAGGCACCAATACAATCGATGAGATGAAAGGGAGACGCGATGGCCAAACAATGACAAAGGGTATATGTCTTCTCGTGTCCATTGAAAGTCAAACTCTTAGTGTGGCCAGTCCTTAGTCTAGCTAAAGCCGTTTGAGCAGAATTTATATTTATAGTTACTAGATTGATTCATCACTCTGCTGCTCGGTGCCATTTGTTTCAGGTTAGTGTCCCGATGGTACCATGGATGGTTGTAGTGGTTCAAAATCCACTTTAAACCGTAGGTCCTGGTTTAACATGACTGCAGAGCATTGGGCTGACAACCCTACCTCGTAAAAAGAAAAGATCTCACGTTTCGGAATCTGCCAATAGGCAGAAGGCCTTGGTTCACTCTGGGCTATAGTGTCATGGAGTTAGTTTTATGTTCTTGAAAACCTTTTTAAATCATTTCAAAACACTTTAAATTTAAAATTCACATAATTAGTTCTCTTCACAAATTTTTTTTTTATTTTTAATTTTTTTTTTCAAAATTTTTATCCTTATTATTAAAACAATAAAATGCCATAAATTTTAAGCAAACATTGTAAATAAAAATAACAGAAACACATCAAATTAAGAATGATAATAATAAATTTGGAAACGAAATAATTATACTTTCTATATAAAAAAAAAAGTTAATTAATTTTAACAGTTAAAAAAATAAAAACTGTTAGTTTATTTTTACCATTTATAAATAAAACATAAATTTTGAAGTTTATTTCAAAATAAAGTAACACTGATATATGATAATTCTACCACGCCTATTCAGTGATCTTCGGCATTATTTTAATTCTTTACCTGACGAAATTTATAATAAGTCTCATGACCATTCAAGCAATAAGTCTCATGACCATTTAAGTAATAAGTCTCATGACCATTCAAGTAATAAGTCTCATGACCATTTAAGTAATAAGTCTCATGACCATTTAAGTAATAAGTCTCATGACCATTCAAGTAATAAGTCTCATTTCAAGTAATTCTCATGACCATTTAAGTAATAACTTGACCATTCAAAATAAGTCTCATTTTTAAGTAATAAGTCTCAAAATTTACTTTTTAAATTTATAATTGACCCATTTATTTCTCATGAATTCTTAAGTCTCATGACCAAAAATAAGTCTTTTTAAAATAAGTCTCATGACCATTCAAGTTTCTTTAATTCTTGAAAACTTTTAAAACCATTTATAATTTATAATATTTATTTCCCTTAATTCTTGGAAAACTTTAAAAAGTATTTCAAATTTAAATTTATAATAATTTTTTTTTTTTTTTTTTTTAAATTTTTATCCTTTTTATTAAATTAGCATAAGTTGTAAGCAAAAAGTAAATAAAAATAACAGAAGCACATTAAATTAAGAACGATAATATAAATTAGGAAACAAAGTAATTATACTTTCTATGCAAGAAAAAGTTAATTAATTTTAACATTTAGAAAAGAAAAAAAATTTTCATTTATTTTTACTATTTGTAAATAAACATAAATTTTGAAGTTTATTTCAAAATGAAGTAGCACGGATTAATTCTTTAGCTGCGGAATTTATAGTTGTCTCATGATCATTCAAGTCATTTTAAACTAAAGATTATGCCTGATTTTAAACTAAATACAACGTGAAGCAAAAGAGTTAAATTTCCGTTTGCATCCACAACAATAAAAGCAATTACATGAAGTTCATTATGCTCCTAAAAACATCTCCTTTCTACCTTATATTTGTTTTATTCAAATTACAAAAAAAAAGCAATTAAACTTTAAAGTAAACAGAAAAAAATAGCTTGGTTTACTGATATATTTATTCATACTTTAGATTAAATAAGTCAAACATTTGCTAGATTTTATAAGCAAAAGAGTAAGTAAAATATATAAAAATAATTATAAGTAAAATGATAATTTTTGTTTTAATCTTGACAGTAAACCGAACATATTAGAATAATAATCAATTTATTATTTTACGTTAAATGTTTTTTGTGAATTGAATTCATCTTTAAGGAATTATGGCATTAAATGGAGAGTCTCTAGACATTCAGAAGAAATTGAATCAATTAGGCACGTCACGTAAACTGAAAAGATCTTTTTTAATAAGGGTAATAAAATTAAAATGCATGCAATGTGGTTTTTTCAATTATTGTGATTATTTTAATAGTAAACATTAGAATTAACATTAAAAAACATTTAGAATTCCTATGCATTTGTCGTAATACGATTAAAAATAACGATATTCATTTAAAAATTTCGCTATCAAAGAAGAATAGAAAAAATTTTGTTTATTGCTTAACAATGCTTTCAGTTAATAAAATGGCATTTTTATTGAAATTAAAAAGCATTTTTAATGTGTACGAAAAATTGAACTATTCAGCAGTAATTCAACTTAAAATTTCTAAAATATTTAATTGACGAACGATCCGACGTGATAGGAAATCTCTAACAAACATCAGAATGTAAGGACATTTTCGTCATTTCCGTTAAGTTAACATTAGCTTTTGTCCATCTAGACAATGCAGAATGTGACGCTATGTACCTCTTTTCTGTTTCGTTAACATTGAATTGATTGCATCTAGGCCAGTTTACAAATAGTATCATACAAATAAGTGTTTCATACATGTTTTCTAATTTTCTGATTGATTTTGGATAAATTAGTATTTGTCGTTGAAAGGCATACCTCGTCTCCTGAGTTTAAGAACCAGGCAGTTTGAATAGGCATAGGCCTATAACATAACATAGGCTTTGAATAGACATAGGACTATAACATTTCTCACAAACCTCAGAGTGTAAGAACAATTTCGTCATTTTCGTTTCGTTAACATTAGCTTTTTTTTCATCTGGGCAATGCAGAATGTGATGCTATGCATGTCTTTTCTGTTCCGTTATCATTGCATATAGACAAGTTTACAAATAGCAACATACCTAAAAGTGTTTCATACATGTTTTCTAATTTTCTGATTGATTTAGGATAAATAAGTATTTATCTTTTAAAGGCATACCTCGTCTCTCGAGGGTAAGAGCCAGGCAGTTTGAATAGACACATGCCTATAACATTACATAGGCTTTGAATAGTCATAGGCCTATAACATTACATAGGCTTTGAATAGACATAGGCCTATAACATTATATGTTTGAATAGACATATGCCTATAACATTACATAGGCTTGGGATAGACATAGTATAAATAGACATAGGCCTATAACATCTCTAACAAACCTTAGAGTGTAAGTACATTTCCGTCATTTCCGTTCCGCTAACATTAGCTTTTTATCCATCTAAGCAATGCAGAATGTGACGCTATATACCTCCTTTCTGTTCTGTTAACAAAGACTTCTTTTGCATCTAGGCAAGTTTACAAATAACATCATGCCTAAAAATGTTTCATACACGTTTTCTAATTTTCTGATTGATTTAAGATAAATTACAATGTATCGTTGAAAGGCATACCTCGTCTCCCGAGGTAAAGAGCCAGACAGTTTAAATAAACAATGACTTATAACATTAATGTTATAAGCCATTGTGCTTTAATGTTATGTAAATTTTATTTACAAACGTGCAAGTTGTGATATTCAAATATTTACTTCGAAATTAAGCTTAAGCACATTGAAACTTCTCAAGATGTTAAGGAACCAATTATTTAAAAGTTGTCTCTCTCTTGTCGCATTTATCAAATTCTAACATAACAAAACCAGACTTGAGGGAATTAGATAAGGAGTCAGGTCTTTTATATTAAAGCAATTTTGTTAACACACTACAATTAACACTCTGTCACCCAGACTCGAAACTGTCAACTCCGGAGGGGAAATTTAAATACTTCTATTATTTCGTTCTTTGATATTTTAAACGGGAATTAGGAATGCAGAATTTCAGTTTTAATTGTTCCTGAAAATGTAGTTTCGCAGTTAATAGCTTCAGAGAATTTAATTTATTTAGGCTATGTGCAAGTCAGCTTCAATGAATATTGTATCTCTGGATTTAATTCTGAGATACTAAAGAGATTTAGATTCTAAGATACCAAAACGATTCTAAGATACTAAAACTATTCTAAGATACTAAAAAGAGAGCTGGGTTGAAGTTGATAATTCTATAATATGATTGTGATAACATGTATTGCGATCAATAATTTTAGTTTTTACCAAACTTGGAATGATTTTATATGAAATCCATATAATTGTCCTTCACTTAAAGTGTTTACTATGATTTCTTTAATTTTAGAATTCCAACAACAAAAAAATAAAATAAGCGACGTCTGTTCCAACTACAAAAATAAACAAAAAAAATAAAATAAATTTAAAATCACGCCACTGATATTTAAGAAATGTGTTGACTGTACTTACTTCAAAACCCGTCAAGTTGATAATTCTATAATATGATTGTGATAACATGTATTGTGATCAATAATTTTAGTTTTTTACCAAACTTGGAATGATTTTATAAAATAATTGTCCTTCACTTAAAGTGTTTACATTTCTTTAGTATTTTAAATTCCAACAACAAAAAAATAAAATAAACGTCTGTATTGCAAAAAACTGCAAAATAAACAAATTTCAAAAACCAAAATAACAAAGGAATTTAAAATCACGCCACTGATATTTAAGAAATGTGTTGAAGGTACTTCAGAAACCCGGAAAAAACAATTTTAAAAGTATATTCCAGCTGATATTTCTACTTTTAGATTTTCTTTTGGCATCATGAATAAAATACGCATATCTCACTTAACTCACTGAAAAAAAAAAAAAAAAAAGAAAAACGTTTTATTTCTCCGGTTGTGGAAATTCTGCTTACAGAACATATTGAACAGACCTTTAAAATGGTTTTGAAAGTTTTAAGGAGGATTATTTTAAAAAAATGCATCGTTTCTGACTAGAGTGCAAAGAAATGAAAATGAATTATTTTTATTAGATAAAGCGAAGAACACGTATCGTATTCCTGTCTCAGTTCTTTATGAGTGTAATTTATTTTCACCTTTTATGTTCTGTAAAATAATATAAGAAGACACAAAATAAATGTGGTATTTTCTACTAAGTATCTTTTATAATTTATTTTACCTTGTTCTTATAGAAAACTCGCTTCGTACATATTCTTATAAATAATAAAAAGTGTTGCTATGGAAAAAATATAAATAACAAGTAACGATGTAAATTTTTGGAGGTAAAAAGTTTTCAAAATTTGCATGTGTATATAAGTAAATTTATGTGTTAAAATTTCAGTTTATAACTTGCATGAGATTAAAAAGTCTTATAAACTCACGGAAATAAACTTTTCCATTTTCAACTTATCTTTCTAATTATTTCTACAATAAATTATGGTTGTTTTATAGTATGATCTTAATATGAGTTGATTTTTTACATTTAAATCTTCTACAAGGCTTGATAAAAGTTAAATGATGGTTACTCTCATCCATATATAATGAATTCTTCATCTTTGTTTTCCTTAATTGTCATATGAAGGAAATTAGTGTAACACAAAGTTGCCTACAAGGTGACCTACAATTCTTGATATAAATTAAATTATAGTTACGCTTATCCATATATAATGAATTCTTCATCTTTCTTTTCATTAATTGTCATATGAAGGAAATTAGTGTAAAACAAAGTTGCCCACAAGGTCACCTAGATTTTGTGTTACCTACAAGACTTGATATAAATTAAATGATGGTTAACCTCATTCATATATAATGAATTCATCATCTTTGTTTTCCTTAATTTTTATATGAAGGAAATTAGTGTAACACAAAGTTGCTTACAAGGTCACCTACATTTTGATTCACCTACAAGACTTGATATAAATTAAATGATGGTTAAACTCATCCATATATAATGAATTCTTCATCTTTGTTTACATTAATTGTCATATGAAGAAATTTAGTGTTACACAAAGTTACCTACAAGGTCAGCTGCGAGGCTTGATAAAAATTAAATGATGGTTAGGATCATCCATATATAATGAATTCTTCATCTTTTATTTATATGAAGGAAATTAGTATAAAACAAAGTTGTCTACACTTTGATGATGGTTAAGCTATTTCATATATAATAAATTCTTCATCTTTGTTTTTCATTAATCGTTATATGAAGGAAATTACTGTAACACCTTTTCATTTTTAATTTATAGAATACCTTGTAGTCCATTAAGTGCTACGATGCGTTCTGACGAGTGTTGGGAAAAATATTTTCCGGCAAGACTTTTAAGGAAAATTGCTCCTTGTTTGCGTATCATAGGAGAAGAAATTTTACAATATCTCTACCAGGCAGTTCGAATCGATGCTATATTATTTTACCTCAATCCTCACTGAGTTTACTTGTTTTTACAAACAATGTCCAACGTACGCTAACATGAGAATCAAATTCAAATAGATTCCTATTGCTTCTGGTCATGAATCAGCCTATAATAAAACTAGAGTTTATATCACAGACTTTCCATAAAATATTCTATTGAGGTTGATTATAAATATATGTAGTAGAAAGTGAAGTTTTATTATTGTAAAAATTAGAAATTTATGTATATTGATTTTTATCTGGAATAGAAAATGCATGGATAAGCTTAAGATTTAAAGTGGTCAGTAAAAATTCATTTATTGTTCCTTTTAAAACAAAGCAGAATTAAATTATGCATTATCATCCCTAAATGTATGCATAATATATTTAGTTCTTAATTATTAATTTTAATTTTAAATTTCATTTAATTTAATTTTCATTAATTTTTAAAAAAAAAAAAAACTTCTAAGAGATTTTTAATTTTATGTGGGAAATTGTGTATTATTATGTTGCTGATAATAATTTAAAATCCCGTATTCTTTAAAATAAGTTACTTCTTTTATTTAATGAATTATACAAATATGTAAATATGTGGTTATAAGCTGAATTAAAAGATGCTTAAATTTAACCGCATAAAAAACACGGTAAATGTAAAATTTAATGATAAGTAAAGTATGTATTCCAAATTTTAAAGTTCATTAAGTGTTGTTATAGTTTTCAAACAATTTTTTGACACATGAAATGATATTTCTCTCAATTGTTGAAACTGTGAATATATATAAATAACACATTGCTGCTTTTATTTTTCTCATTTATGAGTGTGATACTTTACTTTGAAGATATTGAACCCTTTGTAAAAGCAGTGTTTAAAAGCTATTTTTAAAGTAATACGGTTTCAGGCAAAATCATACATTTTGAAATATAATCTGTTAAATTAATTCAATTTTTAAAAACCTTTATATTAAAAAAATTTTAACAATTTTTCAGTTGTCAAAAAAAGATATTCTTGATACAGATAATCAAACTGTTTAATAAAATTTATTTTATTGGACAAAATGTCTGTCTAATAAAAAAAATAAAAGACTGTCTAATAAAAAAATTAGACAAAATAAATGTCTGTCTAATGAAAATATAAAAGACTGCATAATAAAAACTTATTTTATTAGACAAAATAAAAAGTCTTTCTAATAAAAAAAAAGTCTAATAAAACTTATTTTAAAAATGAATTAATTTAACAAAGACAATAAAACTGTCTAATAAAACTTATTTTATTAGACAGTTTTATTGTCTTTGCTAAATTAATTCATTTTTAAAAACTTTTATATTAAAAAAATTGTTACATTTTTTCCGTTATGAATAAAAGATATTTTTGTTATAAGTATCAAACTGTCTAATAAAACTTATTTTATTAGACATTTTAAAAATAAATGTCTAATAAAACTTATTTTATTAGACAGTTTTATTGTCTAATAAAATAAAACTTATTTTATTAGACATTTTACTGAAAAAAATATTTGTTTTGAAAACAACAACAACAAAAGTACCATGGCAAGAAATGCAAAACAAATATTTAAGTACATTGGGTATAATGAAAAGAAAATTAACAATTTCACTCGAAATGAAATATTTTGAAGGTTGATTAAATTCTTCTTCCAGAAGATAGAATTATTTTCAGTTCACTTCCAAAATAAATAAAAGGGACATAACTTAATATAAATACATTTAAGATCCATTTCAAGTAGAATTCATTAAACAAGCTTGATATGGAAAAGAAATGAGATTCCATAGCTAATATAATAGGATTTTAATAATGCGAGAGAGAGTTTTAAAATTCCATCCATTTCAGGTCCCTAACATCAGCTTCCCTGTTTAGATAGGGTCAAAGGTATCGATTTTTAATTAACAACATTCAAATAAACTGTTTCTGTTTGTGTAATGTCCATGGAAAAGAAAAGTGAGAACATTTCATTAAATTTACGCAAGACAACTTAATATCTTTTTTTTTTTTATAGCTTTAAATCCATGTAATTTCTTTCTATTTATAAAAAGGTATTTTCTGCTAGCTTAAATGTAAACAATTTTATTTCAAAGATGCAATGGCATTTAAAATTTTCTAAAGGTTATTAGGTATTTTATTTAATTAGAGTTCAAAAATCTTTTTGTTATATCATTATAAAATTAAATTAATTTTTAAGTATTTTTTTTTTATCAAGCATGTTTTGTCGCTCTATTCATGGCCCAGTGATAACGTGCGCAGCTAACTTGCTGGAAGGCCATTGCTTGAATTTGCTTGGTGTATTGTTGTAGTCACTGTTTTCAGAAACAAGGAGAATCGATGGGGATTATGACAATATGTGTAAAAAACGTCTCAAGTCGATAGCCAGTCTATCTGGTAGGAGTAGGAGTAGTACGAACATAATTTAAATTTCCATCAAAATTTTAATTCATTATTCGAAGAATTATAATAAATAAACTTTCAACATGAATTGTGTTAAATTAACTGCGTATTTCAAGAATGCAAATAAAAATGATAAATTAACGAACATTTTTTAGACTGAATCATGCATTGTATAACACAACCCGAAATGCAATATTCATAATTAGAAAGCATTAAAATATCCATTATATTGCATTTATTTAAATATTCAAATAAATATTAAATCGGATGTATTCAAATAATGAATTCTATTCCATTACATATTCCAATTTATATTCAATATCTTTAATGGTGTTTTTACATAAACTGAACCTTTTTTATAAGAATCACTTATATAAATAAATAATTAATTTAGAATAAAATATTTCGAAAGTAATCATTCTGGGAAAATAAGAATTTTTTTAAAATTGTCACATATAATTTATATTATTAATTATTGTTATATAATTACGGTCTGACGTTTCATTTCCTTATATATATATATATATACTGAAGTGACAAAAGTCATGGGATTTCTTAATATCGTGTCGGCCTCCTTTCGCCCGGCGAATGCAGCAACTCGACGTGGCATGGACTCAACAAGTCGTTGGAAGTCTTCTGCAGGAATATTGAGCCATGCTGTCTCGATAGACGTCCATAATTGTGAAAGCGTTGATGGTGCAGGATTTTGGGCACGAACAGACCTCTCGATGATGTCCCATAAATGCTCGATGGGATTCATGTCGGGCGATCTAGGTGGCCAGATCATTCGTTGGAATTGTCCAGAATGTTCTTCAAACCAATCGCGAACAGTTGTGGCCCGGTGACATGGCGCATTATCATCCATAAAAATCCCATAGTTGCTTGGGTACATGAAGTCCATGAATGGCTGCAAGTGATCTCCAAGTAGCTGAACATAAGCATTTCCAGTCAATATTCGGTCCAGTCGCACCAGAGGACCAAGTCCATACCATGAAAAAACAGCCCACACCATTACGGAGCCACCACCAGCTTGAACAGTGCCTTGCTGACAGTTTGGGTCCATGGCTTTCTGCGCCACACTCGAACCTTACCATCAGCGCTTACCAACTGAAATCGCGACTCATCGGACCAGGCCACAGTTTTCCATTCATCTAGGGACCAACCGATATGCTCACGTGCCCACGAGAGTCGCTGCAAGCGATGCCGTTCTGTCAAAAGGCACTCGAGTCGGTCTTCTGCTGGAATAGCCCAAGAAAGCCAAATTTCTCCGCACAGTTCTAACAGACAAGTCCCTTGTACGTCCCACATTGATTTCTGCGGTTATTTGACGCAGTGTTGCTTGTCTGTTAGAATTTACGACTCTTTGCAGACGTCGCCGGTCTCGGTCGTTAAGTGCAGGCGGTCGACCACTGCGCTGTCCATGGTGGGATGTTATGCCTGAAATTTCATACTCTCGGCACACTCTTGACACAGTGGATCTGGAAATGTTGAATTCCCTAACGATTTCCGAAATGGCATGACCCATGCGTCTAACTCCAACTAACATTCCGCGTTCAAAGTCTGTTAATTCCCGTCGTGCGGTCATCATCACGTCAAAACCTCTTCACATGAATAACTTGAACAGAAATGAAAGCTCTGCGAAAGCACTGCGCATTTATACCTGTTCTACGCGATGCTACTGCCATCTGAAAATTTTGCATATTGCTATCCCATGACTTTTGTCACTTCAGTGTATATATATATATATATATATATTTCTTTTATCTTTTTTATGAGTTAATCTTATTCTGACAAGTATGTACCTTACTCATTAAGTTGATAAAAATTAAAAATGTTAATGAAATGCAATATTGATATATATAAATAAGAGACAAATATTTTTCTCTTATATTTGCTGAAACTCATCGAAAAAAATTCCAGTAACAACAATTTTTTTGTATTGTTACATATGAGCAAATAAATTTTATATTTGACATAGTTCCCATGGAAGTGTAAAAAATCAAATGCAAACACTTTGCATCTTTCTTAAGGTATAAAAACTTTTTTTCTTTCTAATGCAGCTGGCAAATAGATCGTGATCTTTTTACGCCATAAAGGCTGCACCGACGTTATTCACTTTGCACTATCCAGGGGGCGCGTGTAACTTGAAGATAAGCCACGGACGCGGAGTAACAGTGCCCCTGCAACGCTCTACGATCATGTTAGACCGGACCTACGGTTTAAAGTGGATTCCGAACCACTACAAACACCTATGGCACCGCCGGGATTAGAGCCCGATATCTGTGGTATCGAGTGCCAGAGCGCTAGCCACTCGGCCATTGCGGCCCCCCATGTATAAAAACTAATTCACTACATCTAAAAAGGCATTAGTGTCAGTTTTTACAGCTGAGACAATTCAGGAAGATCTGTTTAACGTGAAGGCTTCACCTCTGAGGAATTATGATTCTCATTTTTTACATATTTTCCATACAATGAAAACTTTTTAGTTCAGATGAATTTTGTTCATATCTGTTTTATTACGTTTCTTTTCTTTCTTTTTTTTTTAGATCTAATACCTTGCGTTTCATATGGTATACCACAAAGTGTTCCTGAAGAGGATAAGCTCTTTAATGTGGGCGAAGATGTTAATACGCACGTTGATTGGGAGATTAGAAAGAGGTGCCGGGTGATCGTTGCAATAATTTCTTTATATCTGCGGACTTGTTATATAGTATTCATATAGTATTCTACATTCAATTCTTGAACAAACAGAAAAAATGAGAGGTTACTACCTTTCGGGAGGAGATTTAGAGTAACTGATCCCAATTACTACCATTATTACAGCTCCACACCACATCACTGTGCTTAGAGTTGAGAAATTCTTAAATGGGAGATTTGTTTGGTTTGTCGCTATACTGTCATTTTGTGCACACTTTGGGCTAATTAGACCGGGACCTACAGTTTAACGTGGATTCAGAACCACTAAAAACATCCATGCCACCGCTAGCAATTTAATGTGGGAGAAGGTGTTAATGCGCACCATGATCAGAAAGTGGTGCTGGAGTGATCTTTGCATCAATTTGTTTGTATCTATAAATTTGTGTTTCATGTAGTATACTACAAACAAATCCTGAACAGACTGACGAAATAGGATATTAACTTCCGGGAGGAAGATTTAGAAATAATTGTTTCACAATTACTACTACAGCTCCATACCACATCATTGTTCCTAGAATTGAGAAATACTTTAATGTGGATGAAGATAGTAATACGCACCACGATCGGAGATTAGAAAGAGATGCGGGGAATAATCGTTGCATCAATTTGTTTATATTTTGTGAATTTGTGTTTCATGTAGTGTACTACAAACAGTTCCTGGACAGATTGACGAAACAGTCCGAAATTTTGAGCTTTACGAGTAACTGTCTCACAATTACTACTACTATTAAATCTTCACATCACCTCTAATGTGACGATTAGAGTTGCGAATATTCTTAACAATTTGAGAATAATGCGAGGGAAGATATGTATACGCATTCATTATCAGGAGAAATCAGTAGTTCATGTGTGGACATGAATATTGCAGAAATTAATTGATAAGAGCTGTAGTAAAGAAGATCCGAACGGCTATTGAAATTACAAGTTATTGAAGTTACAGGAATATAAGAAAATACAGTGAAGAAATCTACTAGAATTTACTTTTCACATTTCAAGAGGTTAAAATATGATACGATTGTATAATATTCGGTATAAATATAAGATAAATACAACTAAGAACTTTAAAGAAATGTGAAGACAGTATTATTAAAATTGATGTAAGTAAAGTGCAATATAAAATTGATGAATAATTTGTAAATTAAACCTAGAATGGAAAATATTTCTAGTGTACTGCAACACAATACACTGAGAGTTTCATTTAAGTATATAATAAAATCAAAAAGAAAAATATGATACTCATCATTAAAGTTTGTTAATGCATGGATTAAATGATTAGAAAGATTAACGATAATTTGTAAACCAAACGTGAGAGTTGTCAGAAGAAGATAGAATTCTAAGTGATTTATAAACAATGGGAGTGTTAAAGTCGTATAATTTTAGAGTTGAAAACCTACTTCCAAAAAAGAACTGTGAATAAGGAAATATGAATAACTGAAAATTGCATTCAACATAAAAATCAAAAATATTAGGAAAAATGCAAATTAGTAACTGGTATGAATGTGGTATACATAGTATGGAAAAACTCACCAGATAATCTAACTTTGATATGGAGTGTCGAAATTTGCTGTCGCATTCGTATTGAAATTTATTATGTCTGAAAGTGTAAAAACAGTGACTACCACTCATGGCATAAGCAGAATTAAGCATTCGCCATCTTGCTACTGCTGTACAGCAAATTGAGCAAAGGTTTTTAATTGCGTAAAAATCAAAAACATTTAGGAAATGCAAATTAGTATCTGGTATGAATGTGGCATACATGGTAGGGAAGAAATCTCACCAGCCAGCTAATCTAACTTTTTACAGTAAATTGGGCAACGTTTTCATTGCAGTCAACTTTATAGCAGCCAACCTTTTCAAATATTTTATGGTAATTGGTAATTCAATTTTTAGATACAGTGACCTTCCATTGATTTGGCGTTTAAAAACATAATTATTTTTTTATTGAAGTACTGTCTTTACATCAATCATGTATTTATCTGCATTGTAGTTACATTGCATTGGTTTTATTGTTATATAATATTAATGTAGGCAATTAATGTAAACATTAATGTATGTAATAACTTCAATTTAACATCAATAGCAACACAATTTTTAAAATAAAACCTTAACAATATTTATAAAATGATGCTATTTAGTATAATAAGATATTATTAGTGTTGATATACGACAAGCTCTTTATTTTCATTGCATTGGGAATTTGTTGAATATAGTTTTCTAATAGATTTGAATTTGTGCTTTGGTTAAAATTATTTTAATAAATAAAAAAAAAAAACTTTAGATACAGCCATTTCCCAAAGAAATAAAGGAATATAAATTTCCCAAAGGCTTAGAAAACATAGTTATTTTTTATTGAAGTCTTTAGTCTTTTTACATCAATCATGTATTTATCTACATTGTAGTTACATTGCATTGGTTTTATTGATACACAATATTAATATAAGCAATTAATGTAAACATGAAAGTATGTAAGGACTTCAATTTATCAACAATATCAATGCAGAGCTATGATAGATAATTTTTTTTTTTAAATATAACCTTAACAGTACTTATGAAATAGTGCTATTAAATCGAATAAGATATTAAAAGTAACGTTATACAACAAGCTCTTTATTTTCATTGTAAAATGGGAATTTGTTGAATATAGTCTTCTTATGAATTTGAATTTATTTATTATTATTTTTGGTTAAAATAAATTAAATAAAAAAAAAAACTCAGATATAGTCATTTACCAAAGGAAATAAAGGAATATAAATTCCTAAAGAAATATAAATTTCCCAAAGGTTTAGAAAACATAATTATTTTTTATTAAAATGCTTTACATCAAACATGTATTTATCTGCATTATAGTTGCATTCCATTGGTTTTATCGATGTATAATATTAATATAAGCAATTAATGTAAACATGGATGTATGTAGTAACTTCAACTTAACAGCAATAGCAGCACAATTTTTTAAAAAAACCTTAACAATATTTATAAAATAATTCTATTAAGTATAATAACATATTATTAGTGTTGATATACGACAAGCACTTTATATTCATTGTATTGAGAATTTGTTGAATATAGTTTTCTTATAGAACTGAATTTATTTTTTTTTTTGTTAAAATAATTTTTTAAGAAATAAAAAAAATAAAAATAAACTTTAGATATAGCGATTTCCCAAAGGGATTGCATTTGTAGCAATGTATAAATAAGAAAAAACATATGAGCACTTGAAATGAAACAAATATTTGATGTCATCAAAGAATAATTTATCAATAAATTATGGTGTCTTCATTAAATTTTTTCTCACAGTCTTCTCTGTTTATCACAAATTTATCGAAAGATGCAATTTAGAAGATTGCAAAAACACGAAGATGTGCTATATTGCAATTTAACTAATTATACCATGAGGATCATTATCGAAAATATATTTTTTTTTCTTATAAAAATAAATTTAAATTTATCGTTGCATTATAATCCTTAATTATTTTTCACTTTCTTTGTAATCCATTATATATAATTCCCGTGTCACGATGTTTGTTCGCGATGAACTCCGAAACTAACCATCCGATTTTAACTTTTTTTTTTTTTTTAAATGTGTGTTTTGTTCCAACTTGAGACATAGGATAGTTTTTATTCGGATTTTTTTGTATTTAAATGCAAAATCGGTTAAAATCTAGCATTGAGAAAGGCGCCAATCTTGCAACCCTGAATTTTCGCCAATTTTCCGCCAATTTCTTTAGGGTATCAATACTGCCATTAGAGGAATTCGTAGCTTCATTTTTCGAACAATATAATGACTATTTTTAGATGGCGCCGTGTCTCGATGCCTGTACTACATAACCGTAAAATTCTCATGTTCTGAATATTATTGTTTTATGTTCTACTTTAAATTTTGTGAAAATTATATTGTATGAAATTTATATTATTTCTATGCGAAATAAATCAAATGTATGTAAGTATTACCTGATTTGATTAACAATATTTTTTTTTATTTTTTAAGTTTGAATTTGAATTGGAATAAAATATATGGAATGAAAAGTTGTGAATCAAAACATTGAACTTTTCTATGCTTAAAGTTTGTCAACATGTGTTGTATTTGATTAAGAATTCTAAAATAAAATGTGATCTACAAGATAATATAATATAGACAATATAATTTTAAAGAAAGATGATGAATTTTAAGGATTTTTGAAAAGTGTGAAAAGGAAGTAAACTCTGCAATTATTTGATATAATGATAACATTAAAATTTTATAAAAGGTATTATAATAGTTGCAAGTTGAAAATCAAGGATATTTTATTTTAAAAACTTTTGTTATTTGGAAAACAAAGAATTTGAGTTATAAATTTGAGTGATTCAAATATTGTCGAAGAAAAATTGATAAATGGTACTTTTAAGTTGGATGTTATTTAAAGAAACCAAACAACTAAATAAGTGTTTATATTAATAAAGGAGAATTTAAAGCTCATTAACTTTTCCATTTGCTTTGTGATTTCTTTCATCATAAAATAATAAAACATTTTTGTGAAGAACAAAAAACACATTTTCTAAATTTGAATTGGAATAAAATATATGGAATGAAAAGTTGTGAATTAAAACATTGAACTTTTCTATGCTTAAAGTTTGTCAACATGTGTTTTATTTGATTAAGAATTCTAAAATGAAATGTGATCTGCAAGATAATATAATATAGACAATATAATTTTAAAGAAATATGATGAATTTTAAGGATTTTTGAAAAGTGTGAAAATGAAGTAAACTCTGCAATTATTTGATATAATGATAACATTAAAATTTTATAAAAGGTATTATAATAGTTGCAAGGTGAAAATCAAGGACATTTTTTAAACTTTTGTTATTTGAAAAACAAAGAATTTGAGTTATAAATTTGTGTGATTTGAATATTGTCGAAGAAAAATTGATAAATGGTACTTTTAAATTGGGAGTTATTTAAAGAAAACAAAACAAATAAATAAGTGTTTATATTAATAAAGGAGAATTTAAAGCTCAATAACCTTTTTATATATGTACATTTGTTTTTATTTCCATTTAAAAGTTGGTTTTAATTATTTCTTATTTGAATTTTTATGCATTTTGTATTCATTCAAAACACAATAATACTAATATTTCTGTTCTAAATGCTTTGAAACTTAATGTAAAAGTTTTCTTTAAATGTATGAAAGGAATAGCACATGGAAATTAACCTAAATTCTTAAATTATTTTTATTTCAGTTTTTAACTAAGAATTTTTGTAAATTTGTAAAAAAAAAAAGTTTGTGTCGACAAACTTTAAGCATACAAAAATGTATAAATAATTAAGATATAAATTTGAAAACAGTATATTACCTACATAAGGATATTCCCAGCATAAAAATACTTGCAAAGGAAAAAAACTATTCATGTTTTATTTATTTTTGAATTATCAAGTTTTGAAACAATATTACATTTTTGCAATGTTTATCCATATTTTAAAGAATAAATTGTATAAATAGTTAAAGTTGATATTTTTATGTGAAATTAAAAGGTTTTGAATATATTTAATCAAAACACTTGCAAAAAAAGGCTAAATATTTTAAATCCAAGTCATTTCATATTAAAAAGCCTTTGCAAATAGGAGGAAGTTGTAAAAAAAATTTTGTCGAGCAAATTTTAACTTTTTCAAAACAAAGCTCAGAAAATATTTAGAGCTTTAAGGAAAAATAAAACTATATTTTTTAATAAATAAGACTATGATTCAATGTCATTTTAATATATTTACAACATTTTTAAAAGTAATATCTCTAATTAAAAGTTGTTTTTAGCTTTTTCTCAGAATGAATTTTTATGCTTTGGCTCAGTAATCGTGCAATTTTGGCAGCAAAAATGTTGATGTTGATGAAATTAACTGTCAAATACAAAATTTATTGCCAGGCAATCTGATGACTTTTAAGTCAATCGACACCATTGCTGATGAAAGCCAGATCGTCAATTTTCCGATTGAATTTTTAAATTCTCTGGATATGCCAGGAATGCCGCCACACAATCATAGTCTGAAAATTGGTTCACCGGTCATTCTATTGCGTAACTTATATAACTTAAATCACCAAAATTATGCAACGGTACACGATTAGTCATCAGAAGAATTACCGGAAACGTACTTGAAGCAACGATATTGACTGGAAAGTTTAAAGGCGGAGTCGTCCTGTTACCTCGAATACCTATGATACCATCAGAATCTACAATACCTTTCAAATGGTTACAATTTCCGATACGTTTGGCTTTGCGATGACAATAAATAAGTCGCAAGGGCAGACAATGGCTATTTGTGGCTTGGTTTGGAGAATCCCTGTTTCTCCCATGGGCAGCTGTATGTTGCTTGCTCACGTGTTGGAAAACCATCGAATTTATTTATTTTGACGAAAGACAGACTAACAAGAAATATTGTTCATCGCTTAGTTCTTAGTTAAATGATAGTAATGATTATTAAAAATTAAATTACGTAAAATAATTATAAAACAGTGTTAAAAATCAACATTATCTGCCTCATTCATTAAATTAATAAAAATTAAACATTTTCTATTCGTTGAAGCTTAATTTAATCTTTTCATCATTCTTTACCAATCACTTCCTTAATACCAATTATGGTATCTAATAATTGAACGAAATGCAAGAAAGCCACAGCAACGCGTGGCCGGGTCTGCTAGTCAATTATAAAAGAAAATATCTTCCGTATAATTAATCTTTTCCTGAGAATAATGAAGCTTCCATCACTTTTATAATTAATGTTTTCCATTTTCTAGAACATATTAAATTTCATCTGCTTTTAATACTACAGCGGATGTTATTAACTGTAATATTTACTTTTTATTTTTTTTTTTTTTTAAACAAGAACACGATTTCAAAATAAAAAATAAAATCTAAGCTCAAGTATTTTAATTATGGTAAAAGTGAATTTAAAAACACAAAATTGGATTACTACCGAAAAATAAAAAATTGCAGTTCATCATAACATTTTTTTTTTCAGTTCGGTAGAAACGTATAATACATTTCAAAGACTAATTTGTGTATACACTCGCTTATTTTCAGTACGCTTTATTAATGCTAGTTTAAATTTACGAATTCTGATGCATTTATACGTAATCTCATTAAAAAAAAAGTGAATAATTTTTCTCTTTCCAAGAGAATATGAGATTAAAAGAGAAATTAAATCTATATTTTTATTTATTGAATCAAGCGTTATGAAAAATGAAATTGTTTTTTTAATTCTATATTTTAAAAAAAAAATTAAACTTTAAAATTAATTGGTTAGAATCACTGAGAATAATAAAAAACGCTGTCAAATATTTTTTAACATTCTTTTTTTTCACATTGCGAATTGTTCAAAATTCAACTATTTTATTGTTAGTTATCTGCCTACTTAAATTTATTGAACCTGAAAATTGATTTGAAACTAATTAACCTAATATTTCAGAAAAAAATTATTTTTAATTCCTTCAATTTCAAATTATAATATACAATCAATATTTGTATTTATACTTAATCTAATAAACTTTAAAAGTTTGATTGTGAATATTTACTAATTTAAGTGAGAGAAATTTAAACGTATGTATTTTTATATAACATTTATAAATTTTCTATAAAAAATTATAATTTTTAATTAATAAACATAATAATTAACAATTATATTTATTAATTTATAAACATAATAATTAACAATTATAATTACTAATTAATAAACATAATAATTAGCAATTATAATTGTTAAATTATAATTATAATTGTTGCATTGAGTATTATAAATATCAGATATCATATTCATTCTAAAAATACATATTTATTCTGTAAGAAATTAATAATAATTATAAGCAGGTAAATATGTGAATATATAAATACAGTATTACGGTTTTATGTTAGTCCATATTAAATATGTACTCATATAGTTGAAGTTAATTACACTATAATAACATTATAATAATGCTCTTAACATAGATTCCTTATTAATATATCATGATAAATTAGAAGAATGCAGATTTTCATCAACATAACAGCATTCAAATTTTATATATTTATATAATAATTTCCCATAATTACTTATAATTCTAAATTAATTAAATAAACAATAGATATTAAAACTGAATCGATAGTAAATTTATAGTTTCTTTCTAATGCAGCTGGCAAACACAGACAGCTTGGTCTTAGATGCCTTAAGGCAAGTACTGCACAGACGTACTCACTTTGTATTACCCAGGGGGCGCGTGTAACTTGAAGATAAGCCACGGACGCTGAGTAAAATGCCCCCTCAACGCTCTACAATCCTATTAGACCGGGACCTACTTTTAAAGTGGATTCCGAACCACTACAAACAACCATGGCACCGCCGGGACTCGAACCCGAAACCTGTGGTACCGAGCGCCAGAGCGCTAGCCACTCGACCATTCAGGCCCGTAAATTTATAGCAAACTGAATAAAACCCTCAAGGAAGTCAATACAAAATTTTATTTGGAAAATTTTTTAATTTTTTTTTAATATATAACTTCAAAATAATTAATCTTCAGCATTAATAATTTGGGAAATGTAGGATTTTATTTCAAAATTTGGATCTTAAATGTTTTTATGACAGTGACATATGTTTACTCATGTTTATAAATATTTTAACCAACTGTTTAATTAATGCGTTTACAATTTTAATTTTACCTTTAAATGACTATGCATAATATACAGGGTAATTATAATTAAAATCTCACTTTCAAAATGCTGTAAAAAAGAACCACTCTTCACAATGAGTTCAAATTTGAACTGAAAATACTTGAAGAAGGGGGAAACTGTATGGCATAAAAAACCTCAAAAAATTCCACCGATTTGACCTTGCCATGGGGGATCCACTATCAGTGTCATAACTGTTGAATGACTTGGAAATCATTTTTTCGGTCAAAAACCGAAACAATCAAGCGAATTGAACACTACAATTGATTTAATGTGCAACTCATGCCAAATGCGTTGTAATTTCGATTGAAAATATCACTGGCAGCCGAATTCACTTTCTTTATGCTGCTTCCAGCGCCATCTATTAATACACTTTGGAACCCTTTTGATGCCGTACTGATATTTGAAAAAAAGGGGGAAGCCGAGTGGTTCTTTTTTACAGCATTTTGAAAGGGGGACTCTGTACTTATATCATTTTATATTTCTCAAAAGTTATAAACAAAAATAAACATTTATATTTTAAGAATAAATAATTAGTAGTAGTTTTCTATAGATCAAACAAAGATAAAGTAGATTAACAATATAACAAATATATTGCAAATGGTATTTGTTTTGTTTTGATAAATATTAGTAAACAGATTTGAAATCAATTAGTTTACTGTTATAAATCTAATCTAATATATTTCCATTTCGAATTTAGGTTCATACTCTTTTAATATACGAAAATAATTTCTTTAGTACTATTTTAGATCAAAGAATTTTGCAAGAAATCCTAATGGGCAAATGATTGCCACCAAGAAACTATTTTTTACTTTAAGAGAATGATAAATGAATATTTGTGTTAAATGTATATAAAAAGAAATTGTGTCCATAAATGTAATAAAAGAAAATTGCCAGTGCGATGGAAAAGAAAAAAAAATCTCTTAAAGAAAAATAGATCGGGGGATATTTAACAGTTTATCGAATGGGTTTTCCAAGACTTAAATGAGAAGGGAAAGATAAGGTAAGATAAGATAAGGTTCCAGTATGCTTTAAATAATTAAATAAGATAGAGCGCTGGATATAAAATATTTATTTAAGCTTTCAAAGGGTATAGAAGCAAATTATTGTAGTTATATTTTTTTTTTTGTCGTATACAAATGCATTTTATAAAACTAAATGTATGCTATTAAAAATATGCTATGGAAGGTTTATTGCATTTTGTAGTGTGCAGGTTTGGCAACCAAATTGTAGCTGGGTGTGGTTGGGTTGAGACACTTGAGGTACCGGTTGGAGAACTCACAGCTTCATTAACATACGCAAAAAATTGCACATACAATTAGAGACATACAATATTTAAATACGTATAATTATAGGTTTGTGGAAGGATTCCACGTCTAAGCCGAAAACCCGAAACTCTGCTACGCACAGGATGCATGAAATATATTTCCTCTCCAAGTGAAAATGTGCAGGCCAACTAATACGCAGAGTTGCGTTAAATATATTTCCTTTCGGAATGAGAGACTATAAACTAAACGTTCCTCAACAGAAGAGCATGGTTGCACTGTACTTCCTCACGGAGGACGGTATTGAGGCCGACTGACCATTTCTCCCTGAACGCCACAGAGGGCGCTGTTGACAGTGTGTAGGAAGAAGCGAGAGTACAATTTCTTAATAGAAATCAGTTACAGTATTCAATGAAAAATTTCTGGTTAGTTTTATAGTTGGATCTTTATTCCCAAAAGATTGGCAAAAATAAATTAATAAAAACACTATGTATTTTCATATTTTGTGTAAAACTATTATTGAAGTTCTCTGAAACATCTAATTTGATAATAATATGATGAATAATTGAAATTATGTAATGCAGAAAAAGTATGAAAACGAATATTGTGAGAGAGCTCATTTTTAGTGGAAAAATGAACAACGCAATTTATTAAAAACGGCTGTTGAAGTTAGATTCAATTGAGGTTCTATTTTTAGAACTCTTAGGAACGCCCATAACCCCTAATGGGCGTTTCCCTACATGGCGATTAGGGAATGCCCTCCGTTGGATAATGTCCCTTTAGATGGTAGATGAGAAATAAAATACATTCCACCGATCATCAGGAAGTCCAGCTTTTTACAGAGGATATCAAGGTTTTTTGCCATGAATATTCAATGTCAATTCTGACTGAAATGGGCAAGAAATCTTCATCTCCTTCTCAAGATAAATGCGATAAAAATGCTTATTCTATTAAATGCAAATGAGTCAAAATAAAGCATTTACTTTTAAAGGCATAGAAAATAAAAAATGTTTTTAAACATTCCACCATAAATGGACATATTTTAAATATAATTATTATTTTTTTATAGAAACAACTGCTCCTCATTTATATAACTTTGGTCATTATTTAAGTGGTTAATACATTTGAGAAAATCTGAATTAATTTCCGCGATACCTCATAGAGGAAATTAAAGGCTAAAAGCCGGAAGATAATGGATCTAATGTAGTGTTGGAGACTTAGTGGAGAATGTGACATTAGTGATATACGGAACACATATTCTCCAGCTTAGAGGATAGCTGATAATGGGGCCAATTTAGAATGGTATTCCTCCTCATTTCCGAGACACCTGACGTCACACAGTAGAGATTATTAATTTAGCATTAAGGTTAAATTCATGAAATGATGTTACGATGGGATTCATTAGCTCACTGATAAGAGGCGAAGATCACACAGTGAGGGAAATATGAGACGTTTTTCGTACGACTACATAAAAGCAGAGAACGTAAAACAATTGAAATGAACGGTTTTTTCATCAAGGATTTCTTTTAATTCTTAATCTTGATATGAAAAAAACAATACATTTTTATGTATTATAAATAAAATTAAATACATAAGTAAAATTAGAAAACTTGATAGATAGGTTGAAAAAGATTAAGACATATTAAAGTTTTTGTCAAAGGTACAAATACATCAATATTAATAAAATAAATTTTTTTTTTTTTTTTTTTGATGTGAGCAATATGTTAATTAGAGTTCATAACATATTTATTTTATTTAGATTATTAATTTAGTATTAAGGTTAATTTCATGAAAATGATGTTACGATGGGATTCATTAGCTCACTGATAACAGGCGAAGATCACACAGAGAGAGGAAACATGAGACGTTTTTCGTACGACTACATATAAGCAGAGAATGTAAAACAATTTTAAATAAAACAGTTATTTCATCAAGAAATTTTTAAATACTTAATTTTGATATAAAAAATAACCAGTAGATTTTTTATTAATGCAATTTTCTAAATAAAATTAAACGCATAAATTAAATTAGTGAAACTTGATAAATAGGTTGAAAAAAAAAAAGATTAATACATATTAAAGTTTTCGTTCAAAGATACAAAGACATTAATGTTAATTAGAGTTCATAATAGATTTATTTTGATTTAGAATAATATTAATTTAGCATTAAGATTAAATTCATGAAGTGATGTTACGATGGGATTCATTAGCTCACTGATAAGAGGCGAAGATCACAGAGAGAGGAAACATGAGACGTTTTTCGTACGACTACATAAAAGCAGTGAATGTAAAACAATTTTAAATAAAACAGTTATTTCATCAAGAAATTTTTAAATACTTAATTTTGATATAAAAAATAACCAGTAGATTTTTTATTAATGCAATTTTCTAAATAAAATTAAACGCATAAATTAAATTAGTGAAACTTGATAAATAGGTTGAAAAAAGATTAATACATATTAAAGTTTCGTCAAAGATGCAAACATATTAATCTTAATAAAATGCATTTTTTTTTTTTTACTGTGAGCAATATGTTGATTAGAGTTCATAACATATTTATTTTATTTAGATTATTAATTTAGCATTAAGATTAAATTCATGAAGTGATGTTACGATGGGATTCATTAGTTCAATGATAAGAGGCGAAGATCACACAGAGAGAAAACATGAGATGTTTTTCGTACGACTACATAAAAGCAGAGAGCATAAAACAATTGAAAATGAAACAGTTGTTTCGTCAAGGATTTTTTAGTACTTAATTACGATGCGAAAAAAATATATAACCAGTAGATTTTTTTTTTTATGTGCTCAAAATAGAATTAAATTAAGATAATTTGATTAATATGTATTAATTTTTTTTCAACCCTTTTAAGTTTTCGTCAAAAATGCAAAACCATCAGTCTTGATAAAAAGCATTTTTTTTTTTTTTTTGGTGAGATATATGTTAATTAGAGTTCGTAACATATTTATTTTAGCCTCATTCAAAAGAGATATGTAGCATATGTATATGTATTTGTGCCACTTCATGTCTTCAAATAATAGAAATAATTTGTTTTTTTAAATTTTTGTAGTTTTAAATATAAAAAAATTCTGTATAAGGTGGATTTTATATTCTAATTAGATTGATTTTATATTCTGTATTAAATCCTGTAATAGATTGATTTTATATCATATATTAAATTTTGTATTAGATTGATTTTATAACGGAAACATTCACCAGTGTTCATTTTTAATTAAAACAAAGATTGAAAAAAAGATCAATGGCTATTCAAAAATTTTCGTCACAATTACAAAGACATCAATCGTAATAAAATGCATAGATTTTATATGTTAATTTTGAGTTCCTACTAGATTTATTTTAGCCTCATTTAAAGAGGATATGTAGCTATACTTTATATCTTCCAATAAGAGAAATACATATATAAAATTCTGTATTTGAATGTATGAAATTCTGTATTAGATTGAGTTTATATAAAGGAAAAATACTTCTTTGTGCATTTTAATTAAAGCAGTTCAGCAGTTAGAATTCTTATGTCAAATAATTTTATTTTTTTAAATTAAGTCAGAAAATGGACTGAATAAAAAAGAAAACTAACCAACAAGTGTTTTGATTCCTCTTTAAATAAAACATTTAAAGGTCGTGTATATCAATGTTTGCTGATATGAGTAAATTTAATTTTTTTTCAATATCTACAATCAGAAGCATATTCTGAAGTCTTTAAAAATATTTGGTAGAAGATTTTAATAAAGTCTAAACATAATGATTAATCTTCCACAAGAACCTTGTTTTAAAATGAATCATGATTGTATTGCGTTTTTGATTTAAAGTTAGAATTATCAATTGGTAGCCAAAAGCAATGACAAATGCAGTTGACAATGAGAACAAATGGTTTTAGCTGCACTTGTACATGCAAGTGTAAAAACGTGTGTCCTTAGTACAACATTTACGTGTAAGTGTAAGTGTAAAAACGTATTGTTATTAATAAATTAAACCATTACTCACCTATAATTATTAAAGTCGCATGGAGAGCATTTATCAGCAATTTTGTAACTGTAAGAGCTTTCCATGGAATCCCCTTTAAACCGTATGCCCCGGTCTAATATGACTGTAGAGCATTGGGCTTAGGGTTGACAGCCCTATCCCATAAAAGGAAAAACATCTCCTTTCTTGAAATCTGTCAGCAGACAGACGGCCTTGGTCTACCATAGGGCTGTTGCGCCAATGAAGAAAAATAAGTTTCCATATATTTGTTTACTTCTTATTTTCTCATTTAATTCAGAGAGTTTGTTGAAAATTCGTTTGCCTTCTACGTTACACAGTTTCACAGTTTGAGAAAACACCATTTGAATTCAGTCTCCCCTTTTTTTTTTTAATAAATAAGCTGAGATTTTCGATTTATCGAGTAAGATTTAAACATACATAAGCCTCATGCATGCCGGAATGTAAGATACACAGATTTCCATTGTAGTGTCAATAGACGTCGAAAGTCAATAAGAAAGTGGAATTGAATCCAAAGTTTTGCATGTTTAGACTTTCTTATTAAAATATTCGCATCTATTTTGAACTGTTTGATACTAGACCACGTTTAATATCTTAACTTCATTTTAAAGTTTTCATGATTTTCAGGAAGCATCTGAGTAACTAATTGGAATTTTAAGTGACTAAACTGATCTTACTTCTAAGGATTCTTTATTTTCTTATCTTCACTGGATTATAATGTCCTGAAGTCATGGATACAGTTAATAAGGGAAGTTATTCATGAAGAAATCTAAATTAATATCTAGTTGGCAAACCTTCAGTTAAGTAAAAGTGGAATAATATTTACGAAAATAGGATTAAGATATGATTGCTGTACGGAAAAAGCTAACTTTCTCTCTCTATATTTCTTTGATTCTTTCATCCATTATTCTATTATTCCGAAATTTAATCCTACAATAAATTTTCTATTTTCAATGCTTTTTAATAAAATATTGTTGATCAATTTTTTAAGGTTTTAGGCTGATGCGATATTTATGAAAATAAGATCAAGATATCATTGCTGGATGGAAAAGCTAACTTTCTCTTTGTATATATTTCTTTAATTCTTTCCTTCATTATTCTATTATTCCAGAAGTTTAATCCTAAAGTAAATTTTCTATTTCCAGTGCTATTCTATTATTCCAAAATTAATCCTACAGTAAATTTTCTATTTCAGTGCTGTTTAATAAAATATTGTTGATCAATTTTTTTTCAAGGTTTTAGGTTGATGAGTGGAATATCTGATTTTTAAGGTTATGTTAGATTGATGAAATATTTATGAATATAGGATTAAGATATGATTGCTGTATGGAAAAGTTAACTTTCTCTCTATTTATTTCTTTAATTTTTCATGCATTATTCTATTATTCTGAAATTTAATCCTATAGTAAATTTTCTTTTTTTCCAGTGTCGTTTAATAAAATATTGTTGATCATTTTTTAAGGTTTTAGGTTGATGAGTGGAATAGCAGAGTTTTTAAGGTTAGATTAGGTTGATGAAATATTTACGAAAATATGATTAAGACATGATTGCTTATGAAAAAGCTAACTTTCTATCTATATATTTCTTTGCTTCTTTCATACATTATTCTATTATTTCGATGTAGATTTCGAACCACTACAAACATCCATTTCACCGCCGGGACTCGAACCCGAAAACTGTGGCAGCGAGCGCCAGACACTCACCCATTCATGCCTCAAGAGAAAATATAGAAAAAAAGTTTTCCATACAACAATCATATCTTAATCTAATTTGTATAAATATCTCATCAACTTAACCTTAAAAAAATCCATTATTCCAATCATCAACCTAAAACATTAAAAAAACAAATTATCAACAATATTTTTATTAAACAGCATTGAAAATAGAAAATTTATTGTAGGATTAAATTTCGGAATAATAGAATAATGTATGAAAGAATCAAAAAGAAATATAGAGAGTGAATGTTAGCTTTTCCATACAGAAATTATATCTTAATCTATTTTCGTAAATATTATTCCACTTTTACTTAACTGAAGGTTTGCCAACTAGATATTAATTTAGATTTCTTCATGAATAACTTCCCCTTATTAACTGTATCCATGACTTTAGGACATTACAATCCAGTGAAGATAAGAAAGTAAACAAAGGACGGATCGTTTTGAGACTGTAATTAATTGAAATGAATGAATTGGAATTAGATTGAAATAACTTTGTTATCTTCGTTGGAGTTAAATTAGTTTAAGTGCTTTGTTTGACTTGATAAATAAATGATTATTTGTAAGTAATGAGTTCCTTAGAAGTAAGATCAGTTTAGTCATTTAAAATTCCTATTAGTTACACAGATCATTCCTGTAAATCATGAAGACTTTAAAATGAAGTTAAGATATTAAACGTGGTTTGGTATCAAACAGCTCAAAATAGATGCGTATATTTTAATTAAGTCTAAACATACAAAACTTTGGATTCAATTCCACTTTCTCTTAATTACTTTCGACGTCTATTGACACTACAAGGAAAATCTGTGTATTTTTGCATTCCAAGCTTAGTACATGAGGCTTACATATGTTTAAATGTTAGTCGATAAATTACAAATCTCAGCTTATTCTATTTAAAAAAAAGTGACTGAATTCAAATGATGTTTCTTAAAATTATAAACAAACATAGAAAGCAACGAATTTTCAACAAAGAGACTCTCTAATTTAAGTGGGAAAATATGAAATAAATATATGGAAATCTCTTCTTCCTTTTCATTGGCGCAATAGCCCTGTGGAGGACCAAGGCAATCTGCCTACAGGAAGATTTCGAGGGGGATGTTTTTCTTCTGGATTGGTGGAACAGCCGTATGGTGAACCACGGCTGTCTGCCTACTGGCAGATTTCGTGACAGGAGATGTTTTCTTTTTTTTTTTTTACGGGGTAGGGTTGTTAGCCCAAAGCCCAATGCTCTACAGTCAAATTAGACCGGGACATAAGGTTTAAAGTGGATTCCATGGAAAGCTCTTACTATTACAAAATCGTTGATAAATGCTCTCCATGCAACTTTAATAATTATATGTGCGTAATTGCTTTAATTTATTGATAACAATAATTTGGTTTTACTGTAGTCACTCGGAATGGAACTTGATATGATTTTGAATTTTTTATTTTTATTATTTACTACTATGAATTTATGTCAATTTTTTAAAATTGTTTATAGAAAAAACAAACGGCCACCATCTTCTGCCTAGTAGAAGGAATTCAGGTGGCATTCGTTGCAATCATTGCTTTCAGAAACGAGTAGACACGAAGGCGATTGTGGCAGAGTGTTTAAGTGTCTTGCATCATTAGTTTCATTTCTTCCTCTGGAAGTTTCCAGGGTCTGATATGCAAATGTAAGAAGTCTTCATGGAAGGTAATGACCTACGTCGACTGGTTGTAACTTACATTAACTACCGTACTTGGCTATCATTTGTAAATTTTGTGAACATGGTAATTCGTAAGATATCAAAATGATCCTTACTAACTATTTTTATCAAAAGTGTTATATAATGTGTAAGTCTGTTAACAGTTAACATTTATTTTAAATTAATAAGCAATATGGCAATCCTATTAATATGCAAAATAACTTCTGTGCCTGAAATATTAACATTTTAGTACAATTGCCATTCAATTCAAAGTGCAATTTTCACAAATTTACACAAGACAGATTGAGATTTTGAAAAATTATCTGAGCCATACTGATCTATAAAACCTTTTTTACGAGTGAATTATCATGGCGTACTTTCGAGTCTTTGAATCATTTAGGATCATTTGATACATTCTTAATGCACTTAAATAATGTTTGTCTGTACTAAATCACTGAATGACTACAATGAGATCAAAAGGAGTTCCTGTGAATGTTTTATGAAACATTATGAATGATTTATAAAACTTCTCTAACAAAATAGTTAATCATGTCCCTAGTAAAAATTCAATTAAGGACATAATTACATCCTGAATTATGTAGTTGAATAAGAGTAAAAATTCAAAAGCAGACATTAGCGAAAGCATTAACCCCATTCTTTGTATTCATATGATGAAATTTCTGTTTTAAGTGGTAATATAAATTATGCATAATAATTTAAAGTGGTGGTCTGCCGCTTATTTCTCTCCATAAATGCAGAGTTATATTCGCAACTATGTATCCGTATAGATGAAATGAAAATTACAAAAATGACTACCTTTTACAAGATACCTTGCTTTGTTCAGGTTCAGAAATTTTTCATACTTTGTGTGATATACTTTGGTATGAATTCACTTGTTTAAAAAACAACTACAAATATTTTAAATAAAATTGAGACAAATGACAATATTCCACAAAAAAATAAATCTTTATTTATTTATTTATTATTTTTTTTTTTTTTTTACTTTTGGCTAGTTTAGAATCTTTTTTTTTTTTTCAGAAAATAAAAATCTAGAGATTTATTAATTTATTGAAAAAATTATTGAAATTGTCAAAAAGGTAAAGAAATAAATATTTATTACAAATTTTATAAAATTCTAAAGCATTTTAAAAATAATGTTTTGGATAACAATAATTACCGAGGAATAATTCTTGATTTTCATGAAACGTTCGCACTTTTTTAGGAAATTTCTTTTATCGATGTATAATTTTTTTTTTTTTTTTTGTTTTCATCGTTAGGCCTCGTGTTGGATGACAGACACTATGTAGACCTATGACTCCTCCGTGTAGGTCCGGGTTAGGATAGTCCCACCGTAGTCCATGCATGCTGTAAAAGGCGTCAAAAATGGATACCCAGTGCCCGGGGATATAACAGGATGGGGTGAAGTCAGACTTCTCCCTTTATGCCCCATGTTTTTGTGACGAAAGGCTAAGGACAAAAATAAGCTGCACTTTTTTTTTACCCATTATCATGACTCGTCTGTTTTTCTCACAGGTTCATGAACTTGGTTTAGATCTTGCTGTCGACCAAGTGGAATAAGAAACAACAACAGACCTATGGAGATGGGCCAATACAGAGAAGTGAGAAAGAGAAGAGAATTGCATAATTGTAGGACTTTTAGGGCTAAATTTCCTGGTTTAAGTGTCAAGGAAATAACTCATAAAAATCCATCTGTCAATCTGCCTGTGTATGTGAGACGCTTGCATTGTCCCTAACACCAACGAAACTTTACATTTCTGGATGCAGAGACCACAAGCCATCCAGCCAGCGGAGTATTTTGAGCTCTCCATCACTCTATCTGGACACGTTATCATAGAGTCCAAGTCAGGCCTATATGTTAACTTTAATGCATAAATATAATATTGACCCATACGGAAAACCATGCAATGTAATCAAGATAATGGTATTTAAAATACGAAATTTAGCTTAGCTTCAGAATATCGTTGAATGAATTCATTGGCAATTTCTAATGGCATAAAATATATTTAGTTATAATGAAATGATCGTGCAATTGATGAAGAATTAACTATCTGAAATAAATGTACAAAATCCCTTTCGAATCCTATTATTGGCTATAGGCTTAAGAAATCTTATAATAAAAAAAAAATAGAAAATTTTAGTACGTTATGATAATATGTATAATTATCATATGTTATAATAAAATGTATGAAACTTAGAAAAAGAACGGAAAAGCATCGTGTTTACTCTAAATGTAAAAAATTTGACATCATGAAAAAAAATGATGACAAAAAACCTATCAATCTTGAACTTAATATTGAATACTGAGTTAAGTAAGTTTGTTGTACAGATTACCTAACCTCCAATGCATACAAAATAGTCACAAAAAGTTAAAAATTATAAGAATTACCGCGTTTAGGTAATAATAGTTTTTGGTAGTTAAGTAGATATAGTACTTATAATAATATTGCAGTTAAAAAACACTCACTAAATTTTTAATAAATATATCAGATAGTAATACATAAAAAACTATTAACAGCAATTATTGAAAATTTGTTATTTAGGGTTGATTGAGAATAACTTTATATATTATATCAGGATTTATTTAAGATAAGTTAATTTATTATGACTTATTTAGAATAACTTTATTTATTAGGGCTTATTTAGGATAACTTTATTTTTTTTTAACAATAGTAAAAAGTTTTGAAAAGAATGAACATTGATTTTTTTAAACCATCAATTAATTCAAACTAATTTGCAAAGTCAATTTTAATGGATTCACATCTTATTCTATTACTATTTAATGCACACTATTTTACAAGCCAAAACTCGGTGTTCAATTTATCAATTAAATTTCGCAATTAAATTTATCAATTTTATGGGAAATCATTATATAAATTTAAAAATTTGAATACTGTTATGTTGATTAAAATCATTCTTCTAATTTATCATGATATATTAATAAGGAATCTATGTTATTTTATAATGTTATTATAGTGTAATTAACTTCAACTATATGAGTACATATTTAATATGGACTAACCTGTATTTATATATTCTATTTACCTGCTTCTAAATAGCATCAATTTCTCTGTTATTTTTATAATTTAAATGAGCACCACTAACTAAAGCAATCGTTTAATAATTAAAGTCCACCATCTGCAGTGATTCATGATCGTCCTGGAAACCATGGAATACATGGTTTCCATGGAAACCCTAAAATAAATTTTAAATTGTTGAATTTAATTTTAAGAGGAGGTAGTTATCATTCACTTTTTGATTACATGGGGAACAGAAAGAAAGTAGTTTGTGGAACTCAATGCATTATTAACGAGGCACCAAATGCAGAATAAAGAAAGAATAAATGGAAATAAAGCCTAGAAATCCAAATGATTTCTTGTGTTCATGGATACAAACCTAACAGAGTAAGTCAAAAATTATTTGTTTTGTAGGTATTACTCTGAAAGACTTTATCGATGCCAAATTCCATGGGGGATGGCATGAAAGTTTTATCAGATGGAAAGAATTTTGCTTTACCCGCAGGCTTGGATAGAGACATTGCTTTTATGATACATTTCTCTAAACATTGTTTGTTTTTTCCCATAAATAGAGAGCACAGAGAAATATATGTCCTCTGATAATTCAAAGAACTTTTACATTTCAGAATAGATTGAAATTGCATTATAATTTGTTCTTTTTCTGTTTCGGTTTTATAAAAACATTTGAAAAGAAAAGTTTTCTTTGTAGTTGGAAATAAAACAAATCTTAACTCCCATTTTATTTATTTTTTTATTTTTTATTTGCTAGTTATATTTATTTATAAAATTATATTTACAATATTAAATGTAAAACGTAATAATGCCCAAGAATTACGAATACATACGAAAAAAAATACTTTGAAATATTATGCAAATAAATCACTACTAAATGAGATAAGTGTTAATATTAGCTGTAAAAAAAATTAAATGGTTTTAAGAACCCATAACCTAATTTTGTATATGACATCTTATCTTATAACATATGTTATTTTATAACACTAGTGCATCTGTATTAATGTATGTGTTTTAGTTATGTGAAGTATGCGTAAAACGTTTGTTAATCTGAAGTGTTTTAAAGCGAAGAAATTTAAACTGATAATAGTATTTAGATAGATAATAAGAATTATAAATGCATTTAAAGATAATTAATGTATTTTAATTATAAAATATGTAATAAATTATGTTCTGTATTTATTTAAATTTATTACAAGAAAATATTGCAAATATCTCTTTTACGAAGAAAAACTATGTTGAGGAACCTTCTTAGATACAGTTTCGTAAATAACTCGCATCAAATTTTCTGAGAAAGAGCCACAGAAGAGATATCTTCGAACAATAGGATAAGAAGTTCATCTTATCTCTATATATCTCTTTCTGTACTCTTTCAAACTTCTCAAGATATCGAAAAAATAAAGTAAATGTTAAATGGAAATTTCAGTCTAATTAAATAACTTTACAGATATATTTGACTAAATGTATTCGGATAATGGAATTAAAAGTTTTATTTTGAATTTAAAAATACTTTTTTTCTGTTTCAAAAGCAATAAATCTTAGCTTACTTGCACAAACAAATTTTAAAGTAAAACTTGATTTTCAATAATTTCCTCGCATTTATGAATTAATATTGTATTAAAGATGCAAGATAAAATATTGTTTAATATAAATTGGAAAAATTTAATTTTTCTAAAATATTTTTTTTTTATTATTCGAGATTTTTACGAAACGCTATAATTAATAATGAATTCTAAAATATAAGAGCTTTATAACTAGCTGGTGCATGCTTTTTTTAATTAATTATATTGATTAAAGTTATTTTTTTAGGAAAAAGAATTTAGTTCAATTCCTTAGCTTAAATACAATATTTTAATCATTCTTGCATTAATAACTTATCCAAGAAAAATAATCCTAATAATTGTATTAAGAATTTAAAAACATTTTTCGTTAATTGTTCATAACATTTTACTTACAGATACTTACAAATTTTTATGAATTATCCTCACTTCTTTTAGAAGTACTGAATGGTTAATTTAAGTTAGCATCTAACAATTTGATTAATTTTTTAGATGTTAAATTAATTCACCCTTCAGTACTTTTAAAAGAAGTGTGGATAATTAGTTAAAATTGCGAATCCTTGTGGTATTTATCGTGGTTTTCTTATTTTTTTTTTTTACTTCCATTCAATAATTTTTTAAGTCCCAATATTAAAATTTATAAATTCTGGTATACAATATTATAATTAAATAATCAAAACATTTTTAAACTTTTATAATGTTTGTCATTTATCTTTAAGACATCTTACCATTTATTCAATTTCTTTTATTTCAATACATATTCAATTGTTTCTTTGAGTAATAAGTATGCAAGAGAGCTTTCTAAATATTTTATGAGAAACATTTAGAAAACTACATTAAGTAAAGCAAACAGTACTGTAGGTTCCTTCTGTATATTTACACTTCTAATTAATTTTAAAAATAAGTTTGAGATTCAGCATAAAGAGTTAAATATTTTACTCTTCTATAACATATCCTCTTTCAGTTTTAAAATTTCTGAGTTACACATAGAAATTGTTTTCACACAAAACTTAAATGTACTAAATTCCTAAACATTTTATCACTTTAAATTACATAAAAGGAAAGGAAAGGAAAAAAAACCCAATGAAACACAACATACATCACGCCGAATTAATTATAAAATTTGTTTTACCTTACCGAGAAATACATTTTTTAAAATATTTTTTAACCCTGCCACACAGTGGCAACATAATATGTACTAATTCATTTGTTTAAATTAACAGAGAATTTAAATGTAGGTTTAATGCAAATATTGAAGCATAACATTAACAATCCATAAAAGCTTTGATATCATTTTGGAGTTCTTGAATTTAATAGTTATTAATTAAGCCACACATAAAGCATAAAGTGAAGAACATGAATCAACATAAATATTTGGCATCAGCAAGAAAAATATGTCCTCTTAGATTTTTCTGTAATATATTTGTAAATTGGACCCCACAATGAACATATGAAGAACATGCATCCACATAGATGGTTTCCATCAACAAGAAATACAATACACAATCTCAAAATTTTCAGCTTAATATTTGTAAATAGAGCCATTTATAAAGCTTAAAGTGAGGGACGAACACAAGCAAGCTTATTGAATTAAACTGAACCTTCTCTTAAAAACGTTTAGCTTAATATTTGTAAATTGAGCCACACATAAAGCAAGAAGTGAAGAACATGCATCCACGTAGGTGTATGGTGTCAACCAGAAATACAATATTTCCTCTTGAAAATTTTCAGCTCAATATTTGTAAATAAAGCCACACAAAAAGCATAAAGTGAGAGACGAACACAAGCAAGATAATATAATTAAGCTGAACCTCCCATTAAAATTAAACTCTTAAAATATCTCAGCTTTATATTTGTAAATTGAGCCACACATAAAACATGAAGTGAAGAACATGCATCCGCATAGATGTATAGTGTCAATAAGAAACACATTATTCCTCTTAAAGTGTTCCAGCAATGTATTTGTAAATTGAGCCACGTAATAAGCATCATGAAGTTAAGAACATGCAACCCCATAGATGTTTGGCGTCAACAAGGAATACAATATATCCTCTTGAAAATTTTCAGCTTAATATTTGTAAACAGAACCACACATAAAGCACAAAGTGAGGGACGAACACACGCAAGCTAATTGAATCAAACTGAACCTACCTAGAGACGAGAAAAAGAGAACCAAAACTGTTTTTGCGTGGCTTTGTTGCAACAGTTAAGCTTCGGAAGGCATATGTAACTGAAAAGAAAAATCGTTTCTCAATGATTATTTTCTAATCCCTTTTAAAAGAGTTGGTAAAAAGCAAAAATGAATCAATCGGAGGATGAACTAATTTAATTCTAATCCTGTAACAACTGTAGTTGAAAAAAAAAAAAAAATTAACAATTTGAAGAATATTGATCTCTATCTTTTTCGCAGTCCAAATAATCATTTTATGCATAATTATTTTAAATTCAAACTGAACAATTCAATACTGTATTAATCTAGCGTATTTTTAAAAATTTTACAGTCAATACTCATTTCTTAAGATTAATAAGTAAAATGCAATTATTTAGAAATTAAATAGTTTTTACAAAAATTTTTAAAATTGATGATATTTATTTAATTTGATTATGGATATCTCAGAATGTCTTTTGATAATTAATGCAAAAAAAATATATTTTTAGCTATCGAAATTTGAAATCTCATATAAATAAATGAGTTGCAATAGTTATTTGAATTTTGAATAATATTCTAAATATTAAACACGACAGGAAATTATTGCAACCTTTAAACCGTGAATCCCATTGGTAAATGTTATTTTCTCATTCAAATTTTTTTGTTAAAAGTAAAATATTTTATTTATACAGATATCCTTAAATTTTCTGCATAAATAATTTGAAAAAAATTCCACAATTAAAAAATACATGTATTGTTACAAAATATCATGAAATATCCCAGTTTTATTCCATTGGACATCAGTATAAAGGAATTTTAAATGTTTTCGCCTCTAGTGGAAAAATATCCAAAAAATTATGAAACGATATTTAAATTTTTGGCGAATAAATTGTGGCTGAAAGTGAGATATGCCAAACAAAACCATTTAGTATATTTTTTTAACAAAGCTAGCAAACTGCTTTTTGGTAATCTAAGTGTCAGTTTTACCCACGAAATGCAATAAACCCTATAATGTTTCCTCTTCACCGATTAGACATAAAGAATATGAATTCAACTTTGGTGAAACTTTTCCTGCTATGATAATAACACCGCTTGCGTGTGCCACACTCACAGATGTTGAGTTCTGCGATATTCTCGGAACTGTCAATAATCGATAGTTTTGTTTCTCTTTATTTGCTGGAGCATTTGAACTCTGATGTTCCAATTCCAAAAGATAAGCATATGAGTTATGATAGATCTTTGACTTGGCTGTAAAGAATGTTGATCTATATTGCAAGCAAGAAATATAATACACTTATCCAAATTGTTTCTACATAAAAAAAAAATAGATTTTTATGGCATGAAAAGAAATATTATATGCAGAATATATTTTCATATAATAAATATTTCACAATTTATTATGCAGTTTATTTTTTTAAAATACTTGCCACTTGAGGTTGTTAGCTTTACCCTTGATATGGCAGATTTCTAGTAAATTCAGTGTTGCCGAGAGAGTAACACAAGAAGAAAAGGACGAAGTAGAAGGATAACTTCATTAAAGTATTAAAAGTATATGAGGCTCACATGTGGAAAATCTAAAAAGACACATGTGAGAAAAATCTTAAAAACCCCAAGCCACCAGCCAGACGACAGCGAAGCATATTGCTAAAGTACATATTCGTTTCCTTTTAAGTGGCCCTTCCCATAACATATTATATAAAGAGTAGTTATATTTGTTTTAATTTTCCTAAAGAAACAATGATCATCAATTTAATTTAAATAATATATCTTCAGAGCCAAAGGGCCGAGGGACTAGCGCTCTGGCGCTCAGCTCCACTGGTTTCGGTTTCGAGTTGGATATCGGTAATGGTTCGGCCATGGATACCTGAAATGGTTCGGAATCCCCTTTAAATCTTAGGTCCCGGTCTAATATGACTGTTGAGCTTATTGCTGACAACCTTGCACCGTAAACAGAAAATAACTCTTGTCTCGAAACCCTGCCAACTGGCAAACGGCCTTGGCCCACCATGGGCCTGTTGCGCCAATGAAAAAGAAGAAGAATGTATCCTCAACAAATATTGTAATTCAACAAATAAATATTAGCATGGCTAAATTTATGTTAAATTTAACTGAAAATTTATTAATTTTTTCGTTCCTTATTAATTAAACTCAATTAATTTTGACTTAATTGAAATTTTATCTAAATTTGTGATTTGATTTATTTTCCTGAGCCAATACAAAATGGAATAGCAACAACAAAAAACAGAAATTTACATATTAAGCATAAAACACAGGTATTCGTAGAATTATGGTTTTTTAACTCTCATTTACTTTTATAGTTTTCTATGATTTCATGTTTTATTTTGTAATTTTTTATTAACAATATACTTGTTCTAAAAAAGCATTTTTAAACCAACTCATTCTGATTTAAATCGAATAAATAAAGTACATTCTCAAATTACTTTTGAGTGGCGCTAAAAAACCTGAATATTTGAGTTGTTCTGCAAAATAAGAACCTTATTAGTTAGATATTTTCCCTTTTCAAAACAATCGATAAACTCAATAAGTAATGTGGCACAGGCAGGCTGCGTAACTAACAAACAAAAATTACTCATTCGTTCTACGAAAAATTTCACGAACAGCAACAGGAGATCACGTGATATAGGATGATCACGTGATCCTAGATTTAAAAAGTAAAATAATTTTTTTTTACAAAAGATGATCCTTATCAATAAACATTTTGTGTAAATTTATGTTATTAGGATAAGAAATGGCATTTTCCATTTCATATACAAATTACAGTTCTGGAATATGATGTGTTTACATGAAATAAAAAAAGTAATAAAAATGTAATAAAAAATCTCATTCTCAATTGCCTAAATGTTACAAATCTTTGTTAATTGAATTATAATATTTAAGAAAAATCAACAAAAATAAAATCATATTTTAAAAAAATAATATTAGAGATAAATAAATAAAATAATAACAAGGATAAATAATAATTGCCATAATAGCAATAAAAATAAAATAATACGGAAACAAAATAAAATAACAGGGATAAATAATAATAGGGATAATAATAGGAATAAAATAATAATAAGGGTAAATAATAATAATAGGAATAAAAATAATGATAAATAAAAATAATAGGGATAAATAATAATAATAAGGACATTGGTGGAGATGATGACATTACGTGATCATAGATTTAAAAGTAAAATAATTTCGTTTATAAAAGATGGAAATTATCAATAAATATTTTATGTAAATTTGTATTATTAAGATATGAAAATGGCATTTTCAGTTTCATATACATAACTGCAGTTCTGGATTATGATGTGTTTTAAACGTAATAAAAAGTTGTTCCATGCTCTAATTGCCTAAATTTTTACAAATCTCTGTTAATTGAATTATAATATTTAAGAAAAATCAACAAAAATGAAATAAAATTTTTCACAAAAATAATAATAGAGATAAAATACTTGAAATTGAATAAAACAATTTAATTCATGAATTTTTAAAATTGCTACTCATTTTTGTGAAAATAACGCTTAAGCTGCTATTAATTTATAGGAATACAAGGCTCACAATGTCTTTTACAGACATATAAAATGAGATTTTTATAAACAGAAATGGATTATTTAATAGAGTATCCATCTCACAATTTTTAAATAAAATTATACTTTTAAACACTGTGTTCATTAAATGCATACAGAAAAAGTTTATTGTATGTAATATTTTTAATGTTCCCATTCTTTCATATAAAAAATATTATAATATGTTTTTTTTTACTGTAAAGTTCATATAAATTATTTGAACAATTTACTTGCATGGTTTTTGATACATTAAAAACGGTGTATTGTAGTTCGTATACCATTATATTTATAATACTTTTTACCATTATAATTTGTAACACTTTTGAAGTCATGGTATTTTTAGAATACTTTGAACCAACAATAATTATCTAAGAAGAAAGAAAATGAAATTTCTCAAATATACTAAACTAGAGTTGAGATTTAAATGTAAAAAAAACTTCCAAAATTACTAACTATTTTAAATTATAATATATTAATTAATTATAAATCCTTACTTTTATGTGCCCAGTATTTAATACTTTTTGTCTCTTGAGTATCTTCTTCGATTTTCCTAATTCTTTTAGATTATCATCAGCTGAAATCAGAGCATGTCTTTAGAAAAAAGTTTAATACACTTCAAAAATATTAAAACATTATATTAACGCTTAGCAAAATATTTTGTTAAAACATGTAAGAGAAAAGAAATCATTAAAGTTTTAAACCCAAAAGAATAAATAAATAAAAGTTTTCAAATAGGACAAAAGTCAAAAAGCACTTTGCTGGAAAGAACCATAAAATAGTTTGTAGGAAGGATTTTCAACATTTATTTTATTTAAAAATATGTCCACAATGTCCTATTCGCATTATGATAAAATAAGCCTTTTAAGTAGCAAGACAGACATTTTACTTTCAGTAAATTTTTGTTATAAAATAGAATCTATTTTTAGATTAAAAAGATTTCTCAATAATAATTCTTTCACATGTACTCAAAAAAGGAAAATAGAATTGGAAGGTATATTTGCATTGGAAAATATCGGAATGAAAAACGACTTTTGAAAAAAAAAATTTATAGAAGTCAGATTTTGTAGAAGTCATTTTTATAGAAATTAAGCATGAGTATATGTCATATAAATTCCATACACCTATAAGGAAATGATTGAAAGTTCCAGACTTTAAAACCCAACAAAGATTAAAATAGCAGTTACTCAAAGAATAATTGATTAAATTGCATCTGGAGATATTGTATGTCTATGTAAGAAATGGGAAAGATGCTTGATCTCATCCTGCGATACATTCTGCCAGGCGTACCTCAACTGTTGCACCATATCTTTTAGCGAATCTGGAAGCCTTCCATGTCCAATTCCCCATAGGTCTGTTGTCCTTTTTGGCATGGAAAAAGTATCAACAGCTCAGAGGCAGCTTACAGATAGAACAGCTATGTTGGGTTTGACATTATCTTGCTGAAAAATTCCCTAGGATGGAGTGACGTGAAGGATAACAGAAATGTTGATGTGAATGTAACCCTACATCAACTAAGAGCCATGAGATAGCTACGTTACCACCGCTAATATCGAATAGATTGTTGTAAGTTAAATGCCCGATCAGTTCGTGCCTATTGCAAAGTCATCCGGGTTTATTTTGCATTCCTACACATTAAGTTTCTAGAGCCTTCATTTCGCTGACGAGTTCCCTATAGTGATCATTGCTGCCAGCGACTTCGTATTGCAGTGACCATACGGTGCAGATGGTTCTGTAGAACCATCTAACTGATAATAAGTTCAAAATCTCCTAAGTCAACGTCATAACGGCATTATCTTTCCGACCACTGCAATCCGGACAACGAAAAAAGATAATTGGCTATGAAAATTTCATTATTTACATACTTGATATAAGGGAATACATGTTCTATTTCGAGATGATCATTTTGTTTAAACGTGCTTGATTTTTTACAAAGGCATACAACTAAGCCATGGAAGTATAATAACTTCATATTCTAGGTTTGTAGAATCTTATTATCAAATATTAAGACAGGGAATCCATGGACAAGGCATTTTGAAACCGCACTGTCTGATTTCTTGATTCTGACTTGTGGTAAGGATAATCTCCAATGCAGAGTCACAGCTTTACAAACTCGTATTTGTTTTCTTGCATAACTATTCGTTTGGCAAGAAAGTTCTTTGAATTTTCGCAATGCTTTAAAATGGTGAAAACCAAAAACATGTCCTAGGATTTTTTCTTGCTAAATTTATACGTACGGTAAATTCTGAAGCATTTGTTGATTGTTCTAAATTCGTCCCAAAACATTTCATTCAATGCATTAAATTCATTTAAGAATCATCAAGCATAAATTAGTACAAGAACTATTTTTAAAACCATATTTCAACGCAACAGCAAAAAGATAAAAATTAAAAATGATATAGTTTTTCCTAAAAAGTTTTAAAATGTAAATAATAAAAATTTTCACAAGATAATCTTAATTTGCGCATGAATTTTAATTTAATTTTGAGTTTGAAATAAATCATTCGAATTTATGATCAAAATGCAAAATTTGTTTAAAATATACAACTAAATATCTTTAAATATTGTAATATATTTATTGTAAATTTTATTAAACGTTGCACATTTATGGAAAATTAGAAAATTTTTTACTTCAAAATACGAAATAGATTTGTAATAGTTTTCTGCATTTGAATGAAATTTAATTACTTTTCCAAAAACATAAATTCTCAATTGACCTAACAAGTAATTCAGTGTAAGAGATCAATCAAATTTTAAATAGTTGAGAATGATCTGAGATGAATTGAGAATGTTCTTTGAGCAAAGTTGAGTACAGAATTCTGAAAAATAATGATTGGGAAAAAGTTAGTAGACAATATATTGGTATTTACAAAAATACAAGTCTGAAACATTTCAAGGTATTGAAAATTGTACATCTATTTCCCGAATATATATAAAATTATTTTTAATTTTTGAAATTAGAAACCTCCATAATTTAACTTCCATAAAACCTAAAATTAATTATTTAATGTAATACAAATAATTTCTATCTAGGACATTTTCTGTATACACTATATGTAAATACATTAATTCATGTTTTTTAAAAATTTAACTCATAATCCTGAATTCTATCAATCATTCGAATATCTGTAACTTATCCATCAAAACATGTTTGCTTCAACAAAGTGTTCCCCACCGACTTAACCTAAAACAATTCTTACATTACGTGATTACTTGATTTATTAAATGCAAAACTTTCTGCTGCAGCGTATTCAAAATCCATTGCAACAGACCTCGTTTGAGGGAATGCTTGAGTGGATTAAAATACGCCATTGCACGAATAATTGAGGAAGTAAAAAACTCAAAGGAAAGTAAAAATAGTATTATATTATTTTATACTTATAATTTCTATCTAGGACATTTTTCTGTATATACTTTATGTAAATACATTAATTCCTGTTTTAAAAATTTAACACATAATCCTGAATTCTATCAATCATTCTAATGTCTGTCACTTATCCAACAAAAAAAATTTTTGCTTCAACAACGTACGTTCACAGACTTACCTGAAAGCAATTCTTGCATTTAATAAATCAAGTAATCACATAATATAAGATTTTCTGCTGCAGCGAATTCAAAATCCATTGCGACAGACCTCGTTTTGAGGGAATGGTTGAGTGCTTTAAAATACGCCATTGCATGTGAATAAACGAGGAGTAAAAATGCAAAAAGAAAGTAAAAATATTATTATATTATGCTGTAAAAAATGCCTAAAGAATGCCTGTACAGAAAAATGAAGAAAGTAAGTAAAAAAATATCATTATATTATGAAAGTAAAAATATTATTATATTATTGTATGCTTTACCGATAATTTCTATCTAGGACATTATTCTGTATACACTATATATAAATATATTAATTCATGTTTTAAAAATGTAACACATAATCCTGAATTCTATCAATCATTCTAACGTCTGTCACTTATCCATCAAAACATGTTTGCTTCAACAAGTGTTCCGCACAGACTTAACTTAAAGCAATTCTTGCATTTAATAAATCAAGTAATCACGTAATATAAGATTTTCTGCTGCATCGAATTCAAAATCCATTGCGACAGACCTCGTTTTGAGGGAATGCTTGAGTGCATTAAAATACGCCATTACATGAATAACCCGGGGAAGTAAAAATGCAAAAAGAAAGTAAAAAAAAAGTCACTTATCAAGAGCTCTGAAATTCCATTTAACGCTAATGGCACTTAACGCTGAATATTTCATTCCGATATTCTGGTAGTTCCTAGTATGAGGTACGCGTAACGTTGCCAAGTAACCTTGGCTGCAGTTTGTTGATTTAACGTTTCAGTCGAATCTTCGCATACCAAACCGAATGGTTTCAGGATTTGGTGTTTTCGCAGTGACTTTGGGCAATAAACGGTTTGCATTATTTATAAGAATTCCTTCCTACAAATGGCTTTGAACATCATGGTTACGATATGAAGGAATTGGAATCCGCTTTTCATGGCAAACGCTTTCAGTTATCGGTGTACTTAAAAGGTTTTTGCAAAGGATTAATTTGTGCTTCATAAAAATCGTCATCGGAAATATAAAACGAATTGAAGCGTAAAACGAAATCTATTCATTTTGGGTTAAAAATATGAAATAAAAATTGATTTAATTACAGCTGCATTTTAAATGGTTATGAAATATATGTAATAACTTTTTTTTATTATCTGTTATTGCTAAATGAAATGAAATATAACTTATAAAATCAATTCTTAGATCTTTCTTATTAATTAACTATTATGGTTTTTATTAATTCTCTCTAAAACTTTTAACATATCATTTGCTTTAAAATATTTTAGCATATTGAATTATGCCTTTACATCTTTATGCATTGAAAATTACGTTGTTAAATTATTTGTTTATCATTTAAGATATAGAGTGTGATAGAATTTCAACTTAATTGAATTATTGAGTTATAATATTCTATAACTGATATAATTGAATGATTGAGCTATAATATTATTATCAATTGAGTTATAATATTCTATAACTGATATAATTGAATGATTGAGCTATAATATTATTATCAATTGAGTTATAATATTCTAATTTAAATGTAGTAAAAATGTCTATTAATGCCATCTCATTTAAATGTCATTAATCATGGCTTTGCAAATGTTCTGACAAATAGTACAGAGAAACAATGTTGTTTGATTGCAGATCATTCACTGTTATATAGCATTAAACATTATCCGTTAACATATTTATGTTATGTTTATCTCTTATCAAAATAAAAGTGAACTAAATTTCATTAGAATTTACCATTAATAACTTCATTAATTTGTTAAATTTCATCGAAAACTGTAATGAGAAAAAAAGTGTTTTTGATTTATTTTGTTTTGTCAACATCATATTAGAATTAAAAGTTAGTACATTTACTTGAAAAGGAATCTTCTGGAATATCAGCTTTATTTTAATTAAATTAAATTTTATAATTTTCATTATTTTAAAAAAAGACACCAAATTATAAAATTTCTTTCAAAAATTTTAATTTCCAAATTTAAACTTTCAGTCAAATTCAACGGGGTAATTTGTTTTTATCTAAAAGAATAACAAGCAAATTAACGATTGTAATTAATTTTATTAAAATATTTATGCAAAAAAATACTCAAAAATTCAAAATAATTTTTAAAAAATACATAAATTCATTCATATTTGTGAAAATTGCAATTTAACACTGTGAAGGAATCATCAGAATTGAATTAAAGGTATTCCCGTATAACTTGCAGTGATAAAAGAAATATTTAAATTTACATGAAAAAATTCTTATTTACTATTTGGTGTAGCCATTGCTCACAGTTGTCAGATCTTCTATACGTTGGGTATCGAATAAAACATATGTTTAATATGTACTTGAGGAATAGCGATCCAGATTTAATTTAGTAATAGTCTGATGCTGATAAACTATTACTAAATTAAATCTAGTCTTAGTCTCATAGCTTAATAGTCTGATAGAAATTCTATTTAACTTGAGAAATATCAATCCAGATTCAACTTGATGAATAACAATCTAGATTCAATTTGAGGAACAGCAATACAGATTGAACTGAGTAAATTGTGTTATCCACACACTGGTACTCAAACTAACAATTGTAATTCATTTTATTAAAATATTCATGTAAAAAGTAATATTTCGACTCAAAAATTAAAAAAAAATAATATATATCTCAATACACTTATGTTTGTAAACAATGCAATACCATTAAAGAACTATCAGAACTAAATGATAGAATCTATCGAGATTGCTTTTATCCTAATGAAAAGTTAAACCGACTGATGCGCGTTTATTGCGAGATTATTGCCGACTAAAGGGGGGTTTTCACAGGAAATTAAAATCTCAGGTTTGCAACATCAGCCAATTGAAAGCTTGAGTGGACTGGTTATCAAGCTTCCGATTAACAAGCTTTCAAAGACGGGATATCTTAGTATCTGGTAAAAACCCTTTTAAAGAATATTTGACATGTTCATCAGATCTCATGAATGTACAGGCCAAAGAAGGAAAGATATATGTCGTGTTGAGTGGGAAATTTAAACATTTCTACCATTGCATAGTTGGGTACGTGTCGTTAATCTTGGCTTTTCAATGAAAGAAATAAGACTCCGGGAAAGCCTTGAAATTAGAGTACGATTTCGTCTTCCAAAATGTCCCTAATAGCCCTTGTTACTGAGAGTACAATTCTGAGCAACTTTGAATGGTCCTGATATCAAATAACATCGCTGATGATCACACTTAGAGTTCATTAAATAGTGGATATTGCATTTTAGAAGACGACGTTCTCCGCCTTAGTGTAAAATTCTATCCAAATTGCAATTTGGATAGAAATCAAAACACAAGCAGTTTCGTTTGTCAGCTTTCAGGAGAGTAAAATTACCTACGGCGTGTCTGTGTTTAGTTAAACATCAAATGATTTATGATCTTTCAATAGACGACAGGAGGTTCGTTGAAGCCGCGTATGGGTTTCACACAATTATCCAAACGTTTGTCTGTCATCAGATGTTGCGGTCTGAATTCAGAAAATCAGGTCCATTATCTTCTTTTGTGAGCTAGTATCCTGCCTCCATTCAAAAGTTCGCAAGTCTTTGATGCTTGACCAAAAAACGAAAACCTCATGCGTTTCGATTTCCATCCAAACTGCAGAAAACCAGCTTGGCATGAGTTGGTGAGCTGTGTGGACATGGCTTAAGGAATATAATGAAATTGGTTTTTCGATTTTAAACCTGAACACCCGAGAACAGAAGATCTAAACACGGCGTAACACGTATGCAGCCATCGGTATAATCAAATTAAAAGTAGACTCGTTGGAAAATGACGTCAATCGCCACTTCACATGCTGATACGTATAGTACCTGAAAACTTCAATGTATTGGCGTCAGGGTAATGCAACAATAGATAAAAGGCATTCACCTAATACGCAGTGCGCAGTGGGATTGTGGAAGCCGATATTGGCACACTTTTTAGCAGTGTTCTAATGTAGTACCATTTGCTCGTTCTGTTCTCTTTAGTATACTGCTTTCACTCTCGCATTATTATTGTGGCATTACGGGCCGTGCGTACATTTCACGATAACAAATAAACAAAGTCGATTGGCACCATTTAGCAGGACAATGATTTGACTAACATTCAGTAATTTGCTTCAAATTTCGTAACACGCTGAGTGTAACCATTTGGTATTTATGCGGCATAATATATTCAGATGAAGTGTATATATGAAGCGTTGCTGTTCAACCTCAGAAATTCTAATGATTCGCATATCAAACCCTTCTGTCCCTTTTCTTTAATTTTAATTTCATTCCCTTAATTCCTTCATGGGGTTAGAGTTGTCACGAAACATAAATACATCAAATTAATCACTTACCCACACCTAGTTGAATAGCTTCTTGGATACATTTATCATTGTCTCTTAATGGAGGAGCTAATCTGTTTGCGAACAAAATGTCAGACCCTATAACGTGACCATCCACTGTAATATAAAAATATATAAATTATAATAATAATTAATTTCATTTTTAATAACAATATATTTTGTACTTCTGATATGAAACTCAGAAAGTTCATTTCTAATTTTTTTAGTCATGTTTCTCCTTAACATACAATACGACAATATGGATAAGTCTTTATTTAAATACTTAACACTAAGACTAATTTAGTTAATATTACTGTATTATTCTAAAAATTTCTAATTTGCTTCTAATGGAGATACAATAGATATTTGTTATAGTTACATTTCATTGCTGATGCACATAACTGATGTGTTATATTGTGTTGATGATGTACATTTTTCACATATTATATTTCATTAATTTTCTAAACACATATTTTGTTTATTCGCTATTTGATAATTTAAAACAATAATTTGAATTTCATTTATTTAATGATATTTTTATTTTATTTTTTCTACCATTTACTACTTTTCGTTCAGGAAATTCTTTTCAGTATTTTAATTTTTTTTTTTTTTTTTTTTTCTGTTGCTATTCATCATATATTTTAATGAATGTGAAAACCGTCATTTATCAAATATTTATTTTCAAGCTAGTTTATATATCATTAATTTTTATATCTTCTAGAATAAATTTGAATCAGGGTTTCCTTTTAGCCTACTCTTACCCCTTCTTTTAAATTATTTTCATTAACGTAAAATACATAAACTATTATATTTCTATTTTCCGTGATGAATTTTTCACAACTGTTTTACTGAATGGTATAGAAGAAGTTTCCCTGATTACAATCTATACATAATCTTGCATGATATTGTTTGATAATGATAGTCATTGTATTTAAATAATTTTGCAGATTTTTTCTTCTTTCATTTTGAATTATTCTCATACATGCTAATACCAGTCGATAAATTTTGCAAAACAATGTTGTTGTTTTTCCTACCAAACTATAACTACATATAGAATATGTAATGGGCCTTTACTTAAAGTACCTTAAAATAATAATTTCATACATCATTATTTTGTAGCTCGTGTAAAGATAAATTTTTGACTCTTAATTTGATTCTGATAAGTGAAAAAATTAAATTTTATTCATTTACTTCATGTGGAAAAGGATTTGTTTCTTAAAGGGTTAATTTTGAAAATAGACAAAGTTTTATAATTATATTGGACTTTATTTGCATATAATACTTTTTATAAGTTCAAAATAGTTAGAAATATTGATAGAGACAAAAATTTATATAAATATACACATACATAAAAAATAAATAAGAAGTGTAACAAAATCATTCATTAAGTTATGTAAACTGAAATAAGAAGATCTTTTCCTTTAAAATGCCAGCTGGTGAATATAAATTTCTTTTATAAAACGTTTCTTCCAGTGGTATGAAACACCAATTGAAAGGCGTGTCGGAAAGATAAATTACGGATAAACAAAGGAGATTGAGCCAACATTCATCAAATCTCCGATGTAGGAGGAGATATTTGTCAAGTCTGAACTGGTAGGAAACGGTGGGGAAGCACAAAGATGAATGATGTTCCGAAAGAATAGAAACCTATCATTTCTTTCACTCAATAGGAAAACACGTCTCGCGTGACCAGATTATGCTTTTGTTGTAGATGTCATTCATTTCTTATGTGTAGGCAAAATCAATTCTATCTCAAAGTGGTTGATGCTGTGGTTGAATATATCAAAACTAAGGTTTTAATATAATGATGTTATAATAATGTATATTAGGATATCAAGTACTTCTTTCTGAGAATGTCAGAAATTTTAATTGAATTCTAAGAGAGGAACTAGGAAACCTTTCCACGAAATCTTTGAAAAATTTTCAAACTTCGCCTTAACTTAAGAAAACTGCTGAAACCTTAGATTCAATTAAAACTTTAAAACTAAATTTCTTTTAAAAATTAAATAATATTTTATTTGGAGTTTGAATAAAAAGTATTTTTCTTTTAATGCGTCCAATAATAAGTGTGAGCAGCATCGAAATATTTTGAATATTTAAATGTATCAACTTTGCAAATATGGAAAAAAAAATTCCTTTGTAAAAATTTGATTTGTAAAAAACCTCTCTACCAACAGTGGTGTTCGAACTGCCACAACCTTTCCACCTGTAACGATCCCCGTATCCAATGGGATGCTTTCCATCTGTCATGGCTTCGAGAACGAAGAATGATTGGACTTTATCTAGATAGCATTCTTAGAGATCGTGTAAGATGATATTCACTGGTAGATATGGATACAAGTTCTCTCTTTTAAATGTAAGTAAAATGTATCTAAAATTATCCTAATACAAAAAAATTCCTTATTGCAATCGAATATTATTAAATCATTTCTGTATACATGGCTAATTTTATTTTTCAACTTAAATTTTTGATAAAATCTTATTTATAGTATGTATATCACCAATGTAGTTGGCTAATAATGTTTCAGTAACCCTCATAACGTTTAAAATTCAGCTATTGCAGAGTATAATGACAGTTTTAACGCTTTATAAAATTGAAATTTTGTAAAGACAATATTCAACATTCCCTACCATAGAAACTATAAAACTATTAGAAAATATAGATTTTAAATGAATCTCGCTCGAATTTCTATGCAACAACTCCTATTGGCCTGATCTTTGATTTCGAAGCAAAATCAAAAAGCGGCACGTCGTAACAGTACATTAAGACTAATCGAATAACACTCAGACGTGACAGTCGTTATTGCGGTATTCATTAATTTATATGAGGCCTTTCAGAGCATCAATTCATTTTTAATACATTTATGTATATCCCTTTACTCAATTACTGCTGCAATATCTTTGGTAAATCAGTCTACCCTTTTCTTTTAATGTCTATCCTTTTCGTTTATCATGAACATAGGAAGAATTCTTTTGTAGCTGTAATCGTGATAGTTGGCAAACAACAACATGGCAGTTGATACTGTGGTATTTATTAATTTATACATTGTATTTCAGAGTGTCTATTCCGGTTTGTTCAATACATTTATTTCTATCCTTTTATTCACTTAACGTTACGGTATTTTTTGATAAATCAGGCTATCAATTTCTTTTAATGTCTATCCAATTTGTTTACGAAGAAGTGGAAAGCAAGCTCTTTCTACATAAAATTATGCATGCATTATTTTAATAAAAAAAAAAAATATTAAAATAATAGGTTATTTAGAATTTCAGAAGACTACTAAATTTAATCAAATACATACAAATTGTTCTTTAAAACGAAAAAAAAATGGTAAAACACATTCGTCATACTGAAAGACTATTGCAAACACATTATTAATTACAAAACTTTAATATATACACATATCATAAGGTTTCTAAGTGACAAAAAACAACATGATGAGTTTTTAATAAAAGGATTATTTTTATTTAACATACGTTTTTTTTTTTTCTTAATTAAACAAGGATGTGTTGAGTAGATCCCCAAGATGATAATATATTCGTTAATGCTGATATTTTTCATTTATAATTCATTACTGAATACTATTTTATTTATCACTGGTATGAAGATAATTGGCACTATATGACAAAATATTTGCCTTCATAAATGAAAACCAGTAAAACAATTATGAGCATACACACATATCATAAGGTTTAAGCGATTAAAAATAATATGATGAGTTTTAAAATAAAATGATTCTTTTATTTAACATACATTTTATTTTTTAATTAAATGGGATGTGTTGTGGAGATCAAGATGACAACTATAATAATTAATGGTGACATTTTTAATCATAACTCATTGCTGAATACAATTTTTTCATCATTGGAATGATGATAATTGACCCTAAATGACAAAAAAGGCTTCATAAATGAAAAACAGTGAAAACTTATTTAGATATTAATTAAATTATTATATTTTTATTGTAAATGAATTAAATCTATTAAATTTATTTACTATAAAAAGGTTAATAATCGCTAATTTAAGAGTGAAAACAATAGCTATTTATAAAAAAATATATATATATATATTTATAAATTTTCTTGGACGCCCTGAAATAAATTCGAGGCTCACTAAAAAAACCTATAATAAGGCTGTAAAATAAAAAAAGGATAAAGATTGAGACTATCTACTTCTGATGATATATTAAAAAAGAAGTATCTACTGGTAAAACACAAAGAAAAGAATCAATTGCTGAGTGGACATCTAAAAAGATTGATAGAAGTAAAGAAATAAAACGTCAGTTTACTGAGAATCACAAGAAGTCAAACACCTTATCCAATCCAATATTTCCTTTATTAATGGAGAAATATCATGTAGAAGCTTTGTTCTAAAAGTAGCAAGCAAGTAACTCTGTATTATATTTTTACTATTTTTGAGCTTTCAGTAGAAGATATATTATTTCTTATTAATTCTACGAGTCTTATCTGAGTTCAGAAACCTTCTGTAACCATAAATCATATGATGACATTTATCTACTGAAGTACAAGTTCGCAAAATTCTTTTTTTTCTTTATTTTTCTTTTTCTCCGATAGAAAACTTCTCGAGCAACAATAAGCGTTGAGAGATACCAAACTTTTTAGAAAGGAACAAGTGAGTATAGATAATAGATTTAAGCACATAATTATAGATATGAAAAGGCTTGATGGTGGTTATGGCAGCACCTACAAGTGTCTACCAGCTATGTGTAATTATTATTCACGGGTTTTTTTTTACATACATAGAATAGCCACATATACTTATCAAATGTAGAATAGCTATATTTAAAAGTCTTTCTGGAAAGTAATTCCTACCCTTCATCACCGGTCAGAAGGTTATTCATGGTATATGTAAGTTGAACACGAGACCCAACGATATACAGCAACAACAACATCAAAAGATAATAATAATGAAAAAAATGTACAGACTTTTTATTTCATTTAGACTAATATCTTTTGATGGTCTAGAAATTTCTAAATAAACATTTATTAGAAAATATCAATTTTTTAACAATTTCAAAAAGAATACCGTAAGAATTTTAACAGAAAGTAAACATTGAATTATTATCATGAATCAAGAAATGTGCAACTTATTTTTTAGTTTAGATCATTGGTTCTCACACTATGCGATCTAACCACTAAGTGACCAGCACCAAGAGTAGGACTGCACATGCATCACCTGCTCATATTTTAAACTGTCTCGAATTTAAATTGGACAAGATTTTTTTCTGAACCTCTTTTATTCTTGGACTTTTTAGAGGTTTATGGACTTATGAATATTATTAATATTCTAAATAACTTATTTTTAGGAAAATTTTTTCTCTTATTAAGATAAGGGGAGATGTAAGAGTTTGAAAACCATTTGTTTAGATAACACACCATTAGCAAAATAAAAAATGTATGATCAATTTATTTATTTTCTTGCAGATGCAAGAAAAATGATAGTCTGTTATTGTTTTTCAAAGTGCCACAATAGTTTCTTCGCTTAATGTGGCAACGGGTGATTGGTTCTGGAGATTACCAGTCTGTCTGTGTCCCTTCGTTTAATTGGGTATATTAAAAGGTAGAAAAACATGCACTTTAGTAGCAGGCTTCGCTGTTGTTGTGCTGATTGCAAATGTGTTCTCATGGTTTTCCTCATGTGCTACATAAATGAAATGGGGTCTGAATGGCCGAGTGGCTAGCGCTCTGGCGCTCGGTTCCACAGGTTTCGGGTTAGAGTCTGGCGGTGCCATGGATGTTTGTAGTGAATCGCAATCCACTTTAAGCCGTAGGTCCCAGTTTCGTATAACTGTTGAACGTTTGGCGTACAGCTGACAACCCTACCCCATAAAAAGAGAAACATCTCTTGTCTCGAAATCTGCCAGTAGGTAGGCGGCCTTGGCCCACACTGGGTTGTTGCTCCAATATTGATGATGATGATGATGATGCTACTTAAAAGCGAAGTACTTAGCTTGAAATGAGAACTTAATGAATGCGAAATGTGAGCAAACGTAACCTTTAAAATTCTAAATGCGTGTCTCCAGGAAGACATGCATCTTTCCTTTAATTTTTAGAGAGCAGGAAGTAGCAACCTTCTATTTTGCATGTTGGGCAACGCTGAATCTGCTACAAATATGCTGCATCTGTGAAGAATTACCTCAGGGAAAGTCATTGGCATTTTATTAAATGCTGTGCACTAACTAAATTATTGTTTTACCTATCAAATGGAGCTACTAATATTATGTGAATTTTCTTCATCATTTGTCATTAACCATTTACAAGTAAACTTATGAGAAATTTTCAAGTTTTTATTAAAACTTAACCAATTAAGTGCAAGATCATATGAATAAAAACCTAATTCTAATAAAAGATAATGCTTTGTTACATCTAAAAGTATAATGTTGTTTAAACTCAATTTCTTTGTAATATAACCTCTGAGGACTCTTAGGACTCTTTAACAGCAGCAATGTAAGGTACAATAACTATGTGAAAGATTTTTAATTTTTTTTTCTCAATTGTTTTTTTTTTCCCCTTTGCAATTTCTTTTCCGCAGTTTATAAATTGAAGATAAATCAACTCTTAAAGGATTTCAAAGAAACTGGGGCAAAAGATTAACTTTTAAAGGACTCAAATCCATTATAAGCAAAGTATTTTTGTCTCTTGAGTCACAGAAGAATTTTGTTTCTCCTCAAAATTCATTTGTTCCTCCTTGTCAAATACATGTGACATTAGATTTGAAATAGGAGAAACGTCCCTGTAAAACGGAGACGGAGTAAACTTGACTCCGATTTGTCGTTTATTTGAATTCCCTTTGGGAAATAGATTTGTTTTGGATTATATATTCCTTTGCTGTCGCCGTTGATGCTTCCATAACGTATGGAATTCTGTTAATAAATAGAAGATGCATTTAACGAAACAAAAAAGATTTATTTTTCAAGATAATTTCTTGTTGATATCAGTTTTGATAGTAACATAACAAGGTTAATTTATTTCCATTGAAATCCTCTTCGGTCTTTTTGGTCTTCTGTTAGAACCCAAAAATTGCTCTAAGAATATACGAATAAATGACAAAAAATATGTTGTAAGAAAAACATATTTTTATTATGGAATCTTTTGCCTCAGAAACAAATTATAATTCAAAGAAAGACAATATTTATCTGATCTATAAATTTTTCTGAACGCATTTGAGAATCTTACTTAAAAGGAAGCCATTAAGGCATATACTCAACAAAATATTTTACATATAATAAAAAGTCCAGCGATTAATAAAAAGTAAAATCCTTTTCTCGCAGCACGAAAAACATTTAAAATGTCAGCTGTTCACTGAAATTCAATATTACCACCAGAATAAAAAGTATTGAAAAGCTTCTTACAATTGTTTAAGTATTTTAATTTTACAAATAACATAATATTATTTCCAACCATATTTATTTCCCAATTCCATAAAAGATACAGAAATAAATTTGAAATTCAATTTTATACAGAATTTTATTTTGGAAATAATCCTTATAATGAACATTAGTCCCGAAATTTGTGACCAAAACGCAATGAACGTAGAATTAATCAGTCATCATACTCATTTACACAAACTGAAAAAGATAAAAACTAAACAAATGGTACGTCAGCAAACTTACAAAAGGAAAGAAACTCAAAACTTATTCATTTGCTCTTTCATGATAGAAAAGCGAACCATTTCTGGATTACCTGCTTATGTTTGATGAAACATGATATATGAGTCACAAAAGTCACTTAATTGGTTGTGACAAAAACTGATGTTGTGTTTATGGTGACATTGACTAGCATTATCCACCATCGGACAATTTATTAGAGCACTAACTTAAATAAATCCAATATTCTTGTATTAGAAACAAGACACGGCAAGACAACTTACTTCATATGCCTCTCTTAATGGCATTACTGCTTTGGAATGGAAAGTTCTGACGTATTCTCTGTATTTCCCAAGTTATTATCATAAGAGACGATTATTGTGAGGATTATTATTGCTTAGGATTATACCAATTGATTATAAAAATAACATGTGGAGGGGAGAATTCTATGATGATGACGAGGTTCTGTGACGATGACGATGACAAGAAAGAATTCTGTGATAGAGGAGGTCTAGTTTTTGCTACTGAAGACAAAATATTTTATCGTAATGGTATATATTGGCTTGAATCACGATGGTCGATAATATTTCTGATGTAACAATGATATTCATTAAATATAGTAGGTTTGTCATAATAACACTGCATCTTGAAGTTTTGTTTAAAAAAGCGATATAACTTTTCTGGTTCCCAGAATGTTATAAAAATTGATTTGAAAAATTGTTTCATCTAAGGAAGAATTCAAGGCATGACTTCTGTGCTCTAATCAAAATCTACTTAATAAATATTGCGCCATTAGACGCTATCCAATATATTTAGACATTTCACAAACATATTTAGAATACATATTTAGAAAATACAGTTCACATTTAAGAAAAAAAGTTGAAGCAGTGCCATTTTTTATATCTTGTAAATAGGTTTAAAGCTTTTTCATAACACAATGTTGTGCTCGAAGTAATTCTAAATTTAAAACGATTGCTATGTAAAAATTATTAAAATCGTCTTCTCCATTATAGTTTTATAACCAATAAACAAATAATTATAAATAATAACTAATGTTGTGCATAGAATTGAAATTTATATATTAAATCAGTTGTCGTAATTAAAATTTGAAGCTCCATTGTTATTTTTTTGCCTTATATGGAATAAAAAACCATCTTATAGCTCTTTCTTTTATATCGATTTTGAATAATTGAAAAATAGATACATTAAAATAAAATAAAATAAAAGATAGCCCTTCTAATAAAAACTTTTGCTGTGCAAAATATTTCAAGCATTTAAACTGGTTGGTCCCTAAGCAATCAAGGATTACTTCTAAAATTATCACAATAAGTGAAAAAAAAAAATACATCGCAAGAATTTTAATTCTATTAACCTTATTAAGAAGAAAGTTACGTGACATGTCTAATTGATTCAATTTCTTCTGAATGTCTAGAGAGTTGGCATTCCTTAATTTCATAATTCCTTAAAGGTAAATTCAAGTCATAAAAGACATTTAACGTAAAATAAATTGATTATTATGCTAATATGCTCAGTTTAGTCCTAGAATTAAAAAAAAAAAAAAATAATTCTCATTTTACTTATAATTATTTTTTTATATTTTATTTACTCTTTTATTTGTAAAATCCAGCAAATGTTTGTTCTTATTTAATCTAAAATGTTTATAAATATATCAATAAAAGATGCTATTTTTTTCTGTTTACTTTAAATCTTAATTACGTTTTGTGATTTGAATAAAATAAATGAAGGCAAAAAAGAGATGATTTAAAGAACATATTAAAATTTAATGTTATGGATGCAATCGAAAAGTAACTCTGTTGTTTCACATTGTATTTATTTTAAAAATCAGGATTTAATTAATGGATGAATTGAATTTGTGATGAATGGAATGAATTGAATGATCATGAGATCGCTATAAATTTCATCTGGTAAGAATTAAAATAAAATCTAAGATCATTGAATAGGCGAGATTGAATCATTTCCTATCAGTGTTACTTTATTTTGAAATAAACTTTTAACATTTATGTTTCATTTAAATATTATCAGAAAATAAATTAACAGATTTCGCTGTAAATAACGAAATTAATAATTTTAATAAATCTGTTAATATGTTATTTTATTACAACAAATTAATTAATTTAAAATTAATTTTGTTTTAATAAATTAAATTAACAGATTTGTTAAAATTAATTAGCAGAATAACAGGTTTGTTAAAATTAATTAACTTTTTTTCACGTAGAAAGTATAATTATTTTGTTTCCAAATTTATTATTACCAATTTTAATTTGATGTGTTTCTGTTATTTGTATTTTCAATTTTGCTTAAAACTTACGGCCTTTTACTAGTTTAATAAAAAACGGTTAAAAATTTTGAAAAAAAACAAGAAGACCAAATTTGTAAAGGGAACTAGTTATTTAAATTATAAATTTAAAGTTTTTTTAAACAATTTTAAATGTTTTCAAGAACTAAGGAACTAAATATATTAATGATAAATTTAAAGGGTTTTGAAATGATATTAAATCTTTCAAGAACTAAGGGAACTAAATGTGTCAATGATAAATTTAAAGTGTTTTGAAATGAAATTTTCAAAAACATAAGCTGAATTAAATTGTACCAACTGAAGAATAAGAGAAAAAAAAAAAATACTAAAGCAATTTGCAATTTGGAGCACATATCACACTAGTAAGCAATAACTCATGGAAGTACAAACATTTAAAAATATTTTCAGCACAAATCAAATATTAATTTGAATTCAATTAACTTTATAATTTTTATTACTATGAAAGGATTGCATATTTAGTAGTCATAGAACATATTCTTTTAAATTCAGAAAGTTAATTTGATTAAAAAATGATTTTGACCGTGCAATGGCTATTATTCCATTCACACGAGAAAAAAAAAGCACTTGAGAAATAATTATTATATTTGTAGAAAAGACAAATATTTTTTCTGGGATATAAATTGAAAGCTTCTCTAATTATCCGGTATTTATCTTTCATTTCTCAATCTTCACTTGCAAAGAGAGGAAAAACTAAGTCATTAAGAAAAGTTCCACTCAAGTACTTTTTTTTTTTGCCAATTAAAAAAGATACTTTTCGCTCCTGGCAGATTTCTTTTTAACTCATGAAAAACTTCTCAGCTTGAGACGAAAATTAAAGTTATTATTAATTTTCGTTTTGGAAAAAGACGAATTTAATTCATGAATCTTAAGTAAACGCGTAGCGAAAATTATTATATTTTTTTTAATTGTACAGGAATGAGGAATGAAATCATTTTTCTTTTTTAATTTTAGAAAAATATTCTAAAAGTTTTTAACTTACCTTCACACTGATGAATATTGAATATTTTTTTATTTTGATATACGTATTATATTATTGTACTTTGGCTCAATGTAGATAATGGTTTCCAAGAACTTTTGAAAGAAATATGAAATTTTTATTTCCTTCAGGGATTAATTTTTTTTTTTTTTAATTTAATCAAAATTTACATTATTCTGGTAACAATGCGTTAAAGTAATCACTGAATATTTTGAATTTATATTTCTTAGCAATTCACAATAGACATTCACATTTGTTGCTTTTATCAATCGATTGATATATTATTTAAAATTATTAAATATTAAATTACATAAATTATAATCATAAGTTATTATAAATTAAATATTATAAAATAAGTTATCATAAAAAAAAAATATTAAATTAAATATTATTAGGAGTTATATTGACCTTGAGTGATTTTTTATTTGAGTTCTGCTCAATTTAAATATTTTTAAAATAAATTAACTGAGCATATTTTAAGCCCTAATAAGGAGCTGATAAGATTTCAGCAAAAAATGTCACATTTCATATCACACACATGTGGGCCTGAATGTCCGAGTGGTTGGCGGTCGGTACCACAGGTTTCGGGTTCGAGTCCCGGCGGGGCCATGGATGTTTGTAGTGGTTCGGAATCCACTTTAAACCGTAGGTCCCGGTCCTAATAGGAACGTAGAGCGTTGCGGGGGCATTGCTACTCCGCGTCCGTATCTTCAAGTTACACGCGCCCCCTGGGTAATGCAAAGTGAGTAACATCTGTGCAGCGCTTGCCTTAAGGCATCAAGACGAAGCTGTCTAAAGTGTTTGCCAGCTACATTGGAGCAAAAAAAAAAAAAAAATCACACACATTTTATCTTTTTTTTGCAATGGGGTCGGATTTTTAATCTGATATTTTGTAACAAATACTGCGTTACTCTGTGGGGAAAGCCTGTTTGACTCGCAGAAAAGAAGTAAGGATCTTTATTTACCAGGGAAGCTAAACAGATAACTGATATGCATTTCAATGTCGTATTGGAGATAATCCTGAAACCTCAACGCAGGCAGCCTGGCAGTTGACGCAAGACATTCTGTAACACTTCATCACATTTTTTTTGCAAGTCAATAAATATAGCGCACTCTTATAATAATAATAATATAATATAACTCTTGCCCAATCACCTACTAGCCTTTTAGTGTGACACATATATATTATTATATGACCGCTAAATAATATATAATATATGATAAATAGGTGATTTTTTAATAAATTTACATAGAATTCTCCTGTGCCACAAATGCAGGTGTCCCACGAGTCTTATAAATAAATCATTATCCCACGAATTTTATAAATAAATCAAATCATTATACCACGCGTATTATAAATAGATAAAATTCTTATCCCACGAGTCTTATTAATAAATCAAATGCAACAAAATATATATATATATTTTTTTTTGGTTCCAATACAACTGGCAAACACTTTTTAGACAGCTTGGTCTTGGATGCCTTAAGGCAAGCGCTGCACAGACGTTACTCACTTTGCATTACCCAGGGGGCGCGTGTAACTTGTAGATACGGACGCGGAGTAACAATGCCGCCGCAACGCTCTACGATCCTATTAGGACCGGGACCTACTGTTTAAAGTGGATTCTGAACCACTACAAACATCCATGGCACCGCCGGGACTCCAACCCGAAACTTGGGTACCGAGCGCCAGAGCGCTAGTCACTCGGCCATTCAGGCCCGCAGCAAAATATATAAAATATAACAAATCTTAAGGCAAAAAAAAATTGTAAAAGAAACAAGTACTATTTAAAAAATTATTAAAGCAAGTATTGATATTTTTCCAAAAAAGACTATAAAAGTAGAATTCTTTGTGACAAATTGATAAAAGAAGGGGGTCTTATAAAAATTTCTGATTCCTGAGTGTTCACCATAATTTTACGAACGATATTTGCTGACGTATTTTGAAAATTTGTGCAATAAATTTAAGGATTATTATTGAATTCATATGTATGCAAAAATATTTTACATTTTTAAAGGTGCAGTATTAGTTCTAGAATAAAACTTATCAAAATTTTCTACTCTAATTTTCTACTTTTCTATCGTACTATAAATTTTCTTAGAAATAAAAATTATATATATCATATAACAGTATAAAATTAAGCAGTAGCCAAGTTATTATAGAATAATTAAAAACAAGTAAAATTTAATAGAACATTTTATTCACAAGGTGCTATATTTATAATGCATTTACATATAATTTGTTCTTAAAAATTAAAAATAGCTTCTATAATAACTTTCATTTTTGATCTAACTTCAGATATCTTTTTATAGACATCAGTATTACTACTACTGCTACTACACCACACCACACCACACCATATCACTGTGCCTAGAGTTGAGTTGCCCCTATAAAGTTTGGGAATGATGTGGGTGAAATTGAATTGTTTCAAAATTAGTTTGCCTTAGATATACGCACATAATATAAACACCCACGTAAAAACATCAGTATTGATAAAAGCTGTGAATATTCATTTGATTTGCTGCTATAGCAATAGTTATCGTTGCTGGTGTTTATTGAAAGAGGCAATTGAATTGCCTTCTTAACGTTTAACTTTTTAACTTTAATTCTAAGAATTTTGTGAAAAAATATATTTTTGTATTGATTCGAGACTCGGATTTTTATACCGACTCCTGACTCTTATTCCTGACTTTCAAAAATGCTCGTCTCCAATTCCAATACTGAATCTCCATGTCTGATAAAAGGTTAAAATGTAATGACACTAAATATAAGCTTGAAGCAAAATAATTGCAATTGAATATTATCGATACTCATTCTTCCAAATATACCGTCAACATTACTTGTTCACAATGTTAGGTCCCCTAAAGTCTATGATGACTATTAAATGCCTCATAAAAGTTGAAGCTGGCACTTTCCGGTAGTACAAAAGGTTATGAAACGCTGTAACTAAATAATTATTTTAAAATACCTTATGTTCTCTCAGTGAGTTGCGAAAACACAGCAACACGCTTGTATAAAATAGCTACATAAAGCAAGCTCATTAGTCTGTAAAAGGATAAAAGCACCTGAGTGGTTATGGTTAGAAAGGTCACAGGTTCGAGTATGATGCTTCACTAAGTTCATGTGATAAACCCAGTTCATGTTCACTACAACTTGGAGGGGCCGAAAGTCTCCTGTATGTTGGAAAATCGAGAGGCAATACCCTCATTATTTTAATCGTAATTCTAAACTATAATTAACTCTCAATCTTACTTTTCCTGCTCATTAAAAGTGGCGTTGCTCTAGATATAATGGTAAGAGGTAGTGTAAAGTGTAGCTCTGTACGGAGGTGCAGATTTTATCTTTTTTGAAGTGGTTAAGGTAGGTTTTAAGGTAGTTATAAATATAGGGGCCTGATGGTCAAGTGACTAGAGTTCTAGCGCTCGGTGCCACGGTTTTGGGTTCGAGTCCCGACTGTGCAATTAATGTTTGTAGTGGTTCGGAATGTACTTTAAACTGTAGATTCCAGTGTCATTTAACTGTTGGGCGTTGGGCGTAAGGCTGACAATCCTATCCCATAAAAAAGAAAACATCTACTGTCTAGAAATCTGTCAACGAGTAGACGGCCTTGGCCCACCATACAGCTGATGTGCCACTGATTATGATGAGTTTCTTTTTTAAGGCAATTATATAAAAAATAATTTAGCACACCTGATCGCTAAAAAAAATGCATCAACTTCGCTACAAATAAAAAAAAATAGAAAGTGGGTATTATAAAGAGGCCTGATGGCTGATCTCTAGATGATCTAGAGCTCTGGCGTTCGGTGCCACAGGTTTCGTGTTCGAGCCCTGGAGGGGCCATGGATGCTTGTATTGGTTCGGGAAAAATCGTAGGTCCCGTGTAATTTGACTATAGGGCTGACAGCCCTATCCAATAAAAAAAAAAAGGAAAATTCTCCTGTTTCGAAATCTTTCAGTAGGCAGACGGCATTGCCCAACCATGAGGTTGTTATGGCAATGAAGAAGACGAATAGGGTATCATTAATGGTTGTAATGATTATGTATAAGCAATTAACTCTCAGTTATTGCTTAAATAATATAATCTACAATAATAAATTTAAAAAAAATAATACACGCACTGTTGTTGGAAAATAGGCTTTTATAAACTATAAAATCGATTTTTGAAAACATATCAATTATCAAGACCGTGTGCTGTAATGAAAAAGAATTTAATTTATGAAACAATTAATGTACCACAAGTTTAATAAGTAAAGTAGCTACAGCTTAAAAATATTTTAAGTAAAATAGCTTAATCCACCGTAAGTTCAATATATAAGCAAGTTTTAACAAAACATAAAAAAAAAAGAGCATTATTATTATTTTTTTTTTTTTTTTTTGCAAGAAAAATGTCATCCATTTTTCAACCTTATTGGGAAAGAAAATATGTATTTTAGGTTATGAATCTGCTAAGTTTGATTCATGTTTTCGTATGAGGCGAAACACAAATCAGAATCGCTCAACAGTGATCGAAAACTATTTGACAGGTCTGGCGGTAAGGTGTGATAAATTCTCCCTCGCATGTCAGACGAGACTGTAAAGGAATGAGCTACAAGGGGGAGTGTTTTCCTGCTTCAAGGAATTTTCAAAACTCCCAGCATGAAAGGAATGGAATCTAAGCAAATACTGAAGATTTGTTTCCTTATTTTTTTTTTTAAATCCTCTGTTTTATTGATTTATTTCAAGATTTAAAATCAAGATGGCTAATGGCATGTATAATTTTGTGATTAAGGAGACAAGATGCTCTTCAATTGTATTTACAAATGTTCATCCCTGCCTGTTGAAACTCCACTTTCGTCCATATGTCCCTTAAGGTGTTAAAGGTATTTGGGGTTCACTTTCTGCATCACACCAGATGCTTCCTTTCTTCGTTAACTTATTTGCTATCAATTTTTATTGACGGTGTTAAAAAATCTTATGTACGATACGTTACAATTGAAACTATGGTTTACTAAAAGGTATCTACAAATTGTGTTACTACTTCTTCATTGGCCCAGCAGCAACATGGTGTGCCAAGGACGTCTGTCAATTGTCAAATTTCAAGACAGGAGATGTTTCCTTTTTACGGGATAGGGATGTCAACCCTACGCCCAGTACTCTACAGTTTAAATTGGATTTTGATCCATTACAAGCATCCATGGCACCGCCAGAGCAAAACCGAAACTTGTGGCACCGAGCCAGAGAAATTGTATTACTCCAATATTTAAATATGAAAAAGAAAATCAATGAAAGCAGAATCAAACTTTCGACTCGGAAAATATTTTCTTAGCAGACCACCCACACTGGACATTTCAGGTAATAATAGAAAGCGCGAGAATTGCTTATAGGAGTAACATCGTTTCGGCCCCAGAAAGCACAAACCTCTGTGTCCTGTTCGGGACCCTTCACGGATTAAATTTTTGCTATTTTGATAAAAAGAAAAAAATAGAAAAATTTAGGGAATAGATAATCTATGTCTTAAAAAATATTTCCTGGATATTTTTTTTTTTTTAAAAGAAAGTTTTTCAGAATACTTCAAATCACAATTTTATCTATAACTGAGAGAAAAAAGGTCAAATAATTACATTTTCCTGGATTATCTCTTAACTATTTAAAAGCACAAAAAAGGGCTTCATATTTTATATAAATTAAACTAATAATTCATATTATCATAATTTAATTCTGTAGTTCGTGTAAGGTATTTACATTTACAAATGTGAATTTGGAATACATGTTTTTAAATTACAGGTATTAATAAAATGGCCGAAACTTATACTTTTTCACAAAGTGTTACATCAACAGTAGCCTAAGAAAAACTACCGATATCTTGCTAATTTTATAAAAGGATTCATTGCACCATTGTTATTTTATTGAAACGGGAGAATAATGCTTCCTTCATAAAGTAACTTCATTACATTGGTATATAGAGAAAAAAAAAGTCGGAAAACTGCAATTCTGGATACCAGCCTGCCTGCTGTTGTTATTGTTATATCAACTGCTTCACTAATCACCTAAGATGCCCCAGAAGTCATATCAAATGCAATAAAATATGAGCAGATCATAAAAGTAACAAATTGTAAAGCAAACAAGCAATATTTAAAAAAATTGAAATGGAAACAAGCATCATTAAAACCATTTTTAAGGCAGGAATTGATAAATTTACAAAAATCTGTAAAAGCAGGCTTCTTCGTGATTGATAAAAGGCAGGGATGGAGAGACGGCTAAAAGCTTTGTGTGGGACACATACAATATATTAATCTATAATAGCTTAATAACATATGTTCTATAAATCGGTGATTGTATAGTGAATTTATATAGAATTCTTCCACGCACAAATGCAGGAGTCCCACGAGTCATATAAATAAATCAAATGCAACAAAAATAACATACGTATAACAAATTTAGCACAGATCTTAAGGCAAAAAAAAAATTGTAAACAAAAAAATAAATTAATAGTTTAAAAAAAAAAAAAACTAAAAAACACGCTTTTTTAGAGTTAATCAAACTAAAAAGTAAAAAATAATTGTTAACATAAGAATAAAATGACTGACGAGAAAATGAATGTCACTGTTCTAAAAGCGTGTGATGCTCGATATCAATCGTTATAATTCTTCACTAGTTTCATTCCGAAATGCAAAGTTAGTTTAAAAATGTCATACAAAGCACCCCACGCTTTTAGAATAGTGACATTCATTTTCTCGTCTGTCATTTTATTCTTATGGTACAATTATTTTTTACTTTTTAGTTTGATTAACTCTAAAAGCATGTTTTTAGTATTTTTAAACTATTAATTAATTTTTACTTTTTAGTTTGATTAACTCTAAAAGCGTGATTTTTTTAGTTTTTTACACTATTAATTAATTTTTTACTTTTGGTTTGATTAACTCTAAAAACGGGTTTTTTTTTTTTTTTAAACTATTAATTTATTTTTACTTTTTAGTTTGATTAACTCTAAAAAGCATGTTTTTAGTGTTTTTAAACTATAATATTTAAATGAGGTGTAATTGTAATTGTGAGTAAAACAAAGGCTAAATGCGAATATGTCGAGCCAGCCAGGATTCGAACAGGGAATCTCCTGATCCGTAGTCAGTCGCGTCATCCATTGTCCCACGTAGGTTTGAATGTCTTTACTGAATACTTTCATTCTACATGGGTTAAATTGCTCTTCATAAGTTAAAATAAAATCTCTAATCCTGGCGATCTTAATCATGATGAGATAATAAACTTATCAAACTATTTTAGTGTCGTTGGTCCTTCATAAGTCTACAACATTTAAATTAAATCTGATCGTTTAAAGTAGGGCAAAATCGAGCCCAAAGAGTCAGTTACAAACAAACAAACATTCAGGTGAAACTAATATAATAGCTTATTAAAAAGAATCAACTGTTTTCTTTTCTGAAAGATGCCTGTAAATGTTTCTTTTTGCAGCTGGGCTCGTTCCCACCGAGGCGAGAAACAGATGATGAAGATTCAAGAGGCAAGCGACACAATTTTTTCGACCCCTTCACAGCGAAACGTCAGAAATAGCATTACGCCTAGTGAAAAACCGCTTCGAGTTGAAAGTTGGGCAACTCAAGCGGCGAACTCTAAACCGGTTTCAGGCGACCGCGGTGAGGTTAGTGATTGGTCAAATTTTTTTCGCTTGCATCTTCTCGCCTTGGTGAGCACGAGCCTTAAAGAGTGTATATGAGGAGAAACAGATCCCCAGGGAAAAAGTCAGTTACATACATACATACAAACATACAGGTGAAGCTAATAAAAGCGTATTAAAAAACAAGTATTATTTTAAAAAATTACTGAAGCAAGTAATAATTAATTTACAAAAAACTGTAAAAGAGAGTTCTTTGTGACAAATTGATAAAAAACCCGAGGAGGGAATCATATAAAAAATTTCCGCCTCCTAGCTCTTTTACCATAATTTTTTGAACTACGATCTTTGCTAATGGTTTTAGAGTGATTTGTGAAATAAATTAAAATTTTTATTGAATTCATATATATCTGCAAAAAAGATTTTTACATTAATGAAATGATCTTTTTTTTTTTTACATTTTTAAAGATATGGTATTTGAACTAACTTAAAAAAATACCCTTGCAATCTAAATTTTCTTACAAATTAAATTATGTATATCCTATGAAAATAATAATTAACGAGGTGGAAAAGTATCATAGAATAATTGAAGACAAAATAAAACAGAATAGTACATTTTAATCACACTATGTTTAATTTATAATAAATTAAATCTTATCTGTTCTTAAAAAATAAAATAGTGTCTAGAGATATTTCATTCTTTATCTACTTTAAAAAAGCCTTCATAATTATTTTTTAAGAAAAAAAATTTATTTTGTCAAGTATCTTAATATATTTAATTTATTTTTATTTTTAATTTATTATTTTTATTTCGACTTACGAAGTGAATCGTCCTTTATATGTTTATCTTCAAATCCAATTTCATACTGTATTCCATGAGAAATTTGTTCCTAAGTTTTTAAACAGAGCATTTCTATTTTAAATGCTATTATTGTCATATAGCCTGCACTTTGACCTGAGTTCATTCTCTACTAGAACAGAAGTGTGTAGCAGATTCAACATTAACCAGGTGTATTATGGAATTCCTGCTACACTGCACCCATTTTCCGATTACAATTTGAAGCTAGCATTCCAAAATATGGTATCTTTTTGAGTTAGATGTTTAAGTCCAAAAAATCCTTCAAAAAACATTATCTACTGATCTCATCAAGTTTAAAATTAAAAAAATATATATTTTTATTAGTTCCAAATTAACTAGTTAATAAAAACCACTGATAAACCCGATACAGATTGTCAAGAAATGCGATAAAAAATAGCTTACATAAAAATTAAATGTAAAAGACTATGCTCTTCAGTAAATATTGAATGACACTTTGCTGAATAAGTTTCTTGGAATTTGAATAAAGCGCTATAAAATGTCTTGAGTAATTTACATACTGTTTTTTTATCGATCTTAATTATGCCCTTCTTCGATAATTAGGTTTAAAATTGCTAATTGGAGGAATTAACTTTTATTACTTGAACATTTTACATCACAGCAACAGTAAATATAATTCATGGTCGAAGTTTACTTGCTAATTAGCGTGGATAATCAAAAAAAAAAAAAAAAAAATGTATTGCGGTAATTAAATAAGTGAACTTAAAATAAAATAAAAAATGTTCTGAATTAGGTATTAAATGTTTTAAATAAATTGTGCTTTTTCCGCTTAAATAAATGCTAAC